>JBCFYV010000726.1:0-93167 GCA_039000515.1 Timema cristinae
AGGGGGAAGGGTGAAAAAAGGGGGAAAGTGAAGGAAGAAGAAATGATGTGAAAGGAAAGATATAGGATAGGTTTGTCCCACACGAGGTACGTCCTGCACAGAAGCCTCCCCTTTTAGTCGCTTCTTACGACAAGCAGGGGTTACTGCGGGACTATTCTAAACCCCGTCCCGCAGGGGGGTTGGAGATATACAGCCGGACTCTGAGCACGTGGAAACCTTCTCGGAAGTCCTTTGGAAGGGTAGGAGACGCAAATGTAAGGATATAGGTATCCGCCTTCTTTTCTTGGTCATTCATTTTTGTGACTATCTTATAAACTTCGGTAACATGTTGAGGTGCAGGCTCACCACATAGCTTCTTAATGCCCACGCAGTCCAGGTAGTAGCAAGTTACCACTCCCTTGCAAACATTGAGGAACCTGTGTGGCTCCACCTTTAGGTGTAAATGGGGTGAATTTCTCTTCGGTATCTGTTATTCCAATTACGTTTACCGTCAGTACGTCATTTATGGTCTGAATCATTACAGTGCCATCTCGCAGTATCTTAATATAGACCTCTGATTTTGCAGCACCATTTATCACTCTTCTGAGGATACACGGGCTGGCACGTTTCAGGGTCTCACCCTCGTTTTCCCTAGACATTACCTGAAATCGGGGCTGGAGCCTCACCACTTCCTGGATTTTTAATTGTAAAGGGCTGGACGGTCTTACCCGTTTCCACCTATTGTCGTTAATACGGTTCTGTAAGGGGCCGGGATGTCAGTTGCCAGCGGAGTTTGGCAGTATGGTGCCAGCGGAAAGTAAGTTGTCAGCAGTGACACAAGAGGCGGTCATACTATTTTTGAGGACAACTTGCACAATACTCGGATCGTAGACCCAGGGTGATCCAAGTTGGTACTACCACATGAGGCCCTGTTAACCCTCCCTACGAGAAGCCACACACGAACCTAGACATGACAACCTTCGCATGGGGCAACGCCAGGAGAGGGGTCATCGCGGGAAAGTGGGGGCTGGAAAGTGCCAATTTTACGTCCGAGCCCTCATGAACGCAACCGGTCTTTTCTCAAAGTAGGGTAACCGGTTATTGTCATCTCTAAAGCTCTTCTGCCAAGATATTACAACCAGCACACTTTCATTAAGGAGCTAAATTGCATAGATATACAGTAATTGTCCGAGGAGAGTCTGGTTAGTAGCCAAGGTCGTCAACGGCTTAGCCAAAAGCTTCCGTCCAGGAACGAACGGCAGGGGGAATGGAAGAAAGAATTAAGGAAAGAGAATGGAGAGAAGGAAGAATATATTGTAACAAGATTAGTGTTTAACAGTGGGACCAGCGTGCTCTCATTGTTTACCCTAGCTGCGCTCCTCTTTCTCTCTGTCTCCCTCCTTGTCTAGCAGGTAGTCAGCGACATTCTCACTTGGCTGGGGGATTAGAGGGGCCAAGGGGGTGCGGGGAGGAGGAAGGAGACAAGTCTGGAAGGGTCGGGACCCATTTTATTCTGGACTCTTAACTTTAGAAATGGAGGATTCCAGACCCTTAGCTGTCACTACCCCTATATAAACAAGCTCAGCGATAGCCGTGTAGATTCAGTTCTTGGTTCTCGACTGATGAGTCCGGAAGTCGCCGGTGCGAATGTGTGGACCAATGTGGACACTGTGTGAGCCGGGAGTGGACCAGCGAGTACAGTATTTGTGTGGCGCGTGCCAGAGTAGTGTGTATGGCACTGGGACCTGTGGCGGGGTGCCGTGAGTGTAATTAGCATTGAAAGTAAAATTACATTATTATTATTATTGTTTAACGGCCCATCGACACATCTAGGTCATTAGGGCCTTGAAATATATTAAAAACATAATAAAATCCCCATAGGGGAAAGAGATAAAACATTCACCATCTGAGACACTCCATAGGAGTGCTCAAATGGACTCTTGGTATAAATTAAGTGATACACATGCTAAAAAAAACCACAAGTGTATCACTCCAATAAAAAGACAAAACAAACATATTAAAATATAACACGTTAAAAAGAAAAAACATGTTAAAATGATAATACGTTAAAAAGACAAAACAACATGTTAAATTGTAATAAAACTGTTAAAAAGATCTCAATATGAGATATTATCCAAAAGAGCCACTTTATAAAAGTGACTCAAATGGCATTAAAAAGATCCGCCTGGCGTATAAAACGGAGTAAACAAATAACTCCATCCGCACTATCGCGTAATAAAAAACGTAAGTCACCTTTAAAATCAAGAGCCAGACGGATAGGGGCTAGTTTGCGACACTCCACCAAAATGTGATGCACACTAAGGGGAGTATCACAAAACTCACACACTGGAGGTGGATCCCCTCTTAGTAAAAAACTATGGGTCAATGAAGTATGCCCGACGCGGAGTCTCGTCACGATGACCTCCTCTCTTCTAGACTTTCGTATAGAAGAGGGCCATCGCGACACACCGTCCCTGATGGACCGCAGCTTGTTCTGAGCAGGGGTCGAGACCCACTGCTCGTGCCAGGTGCGTAAGACTCCACGCCGAACATAACCCTTTAGATCTAAAAACATGACACCCAAATCGCTTCCGGAGGCATACGTGCTGCCTCCTTGGCTGCCTGGTCCGCCAGTTCATTTCCTGGAAGACCAGCGTGACCAGGAATCCAGCAAAAGGCGAGCCGGGTGCTTAATGAATCAATTTTTAAAATTTGTTCGTGAATCATCTGCACGAGAGAATTCCACGAGTAGAGAGTGGACAATGCCAACATAGCACTCATGGAATCCGTGCAGATGAGGACAGAACGGTGACTACTTCGGTAAACAAAACACAAAGATTTAAAAATGGCATATAATTCAGCTGTAAAAACACTGGTTTCATAAGGTAAACCAAATTTAAAATTGGATCCTTCCACAACAAAAGCACATCCCACGGAGACTCCAGATTTAGAGCCATCAGTGTAGATGCGCTCAATTCCGTGAAAGCGAGTGGAGAGGAGCTCATTAAAAGTCCTCTCATATACAAAGTTTGGGGTGGTCGCTTTAGGGAACTTGGCAAGATCAAAATGGCATTTCGGAGGGCGTATTTTCCAGGGAGAAACTCGACCTGGTGATGTGGGGATAGCCTTTGGCAGGACTATCCTACACGTGTCGAAAACAGATAGCATCCGGATCCCAACCGGCCTTGTACTACGCCATTTAGTTTCATACAAGACACGGTTAGGGGGATGAAATACAGGGCGGTAAGCAACATTATTTGGCATGCAATGCAGTTTCGACACGTAAGATGCCAGGAGATAAGACCGCCGGTAAGAAAGAGGGGGCTCACCGGCGTCAGCACAGATGCTGACGACTGGACTGGTACGAAAAGCACCAGTAGCCAGTCGAATGCCAGCATGGTGGACGCTATCGAGCATCTTTAACGCCGAGGGTCTAGCGGAACCATATACAAAACTGCCGTAATCAAGTTTTGATCTCACCAAGGCTCTATAGAGACGCATCAAGGTTTCCCTATCAGCACCCCAAGAGCGACCACTCACAACTTTAAATAAATTCAAAGCTTTAATACACCTCGCTTTCAGGTCTTTGATGTGGGGGATCCAAGTTAGTTTAAAATCGAATAAAAGTCCCAAGAACCTTACGGTCTCGGAGACAGGTAAAACAACGTTGTTCATTAAAATATTGGGGGCTGGCTGTATTCCTCGTAATCTATGGAAGTGGACGACAGTCGTCTTGGCCGCAGAGAAACGAAAGCCATTACGAGATGCCCACAACCATAGATTGTTTACAGCGAGTTGTATCTGTCGTTCAGCCCTGTGGAGACTTGATGAACTGCAATAAATTGCGTAGTCATCCACAAAAAGACATGAACGGACAGGTACGTGCACGTTGTCCACGATGCTATTTATCGCGATAGCGAATAACGTAGTGCTTAAAATGCTACCCTGAGGCACCCCATTTTCTTGAATAAAATCATCGGATAAGGTGTTGTTTAACCTTACCCGGAAGTGTCTATCAGACATAAAATTAGATATTAAAATAGGGAGGTTCCCCGGAACCCCCAATTAAACATGGTTTTTAAAATGCCGTACCGCCAGGTGGTGTCGTAAGCCTTCTCCAAATCAAAAAAGACAGCCAAGAGGTGCTGTTTATGGAGGAAAGCGTCACGAGCTGCTGTCTCAAGGCGAACAAGGTGATCCACCGTGGATCGGTTACGGCGAAAGCCACATTGCATATTGGATAGTAGATTGCGGGATTCTAGATACCATATAAATCTTTTATTGATCATTTTCTCTAATATTTTGCATACACAACTAGTTAAGGCTATCGGTCTATAACTAGTTGGCTCTAATTTATCCTTGCCACTTTTATATATTGGGATAACGGTTGCTTGCCTCCACAGTGTTGGGAATTGACGAGATTCCCAAACACAATTGTAGAGGTCTAAGAGGAACGCCCGTCCAGCAGGGGACAGTTGGCGCAACATTTCGTAATGGATATCGTCAGGGCCAGAAGTTGTATTGCCCGCCTGGGACAGGGCATAGGTAAGTTCCTCTTTAGTAAAGGGGGAGTTATAATCCTCCCGACTTTGGCCAAAATCAATAGTAAGGCGCTCGATGCTGCGCTTATGCACCACGAACTCGTTAGAGTAGCTCGCAGTGCTAGAAATAGCGGCGAACATCGAGCCCAATACATTGGCGACCTCCATAGGGGAGGAGACAAGTGAACCGTTAGACATGAGTGCGGGTATATTATAAATGGTATTTTTGCTACTACGTACTTTACGAATGTGATCCCAAACCTTGGTTGTGGGAGTGGAAATAGTAAGGGTAGAAATAAACTGTCTCCAAGACTCTCTTCTGCTTTCTCGAATAATACGGCGAGCTCTAGCACGTAGAATCCGGAATGACTCCAGATTATCTGAAGTAGGACGTCGATTAAAGATACGTAGGGCTCTTCGACGGTTAGAAATAGCCAGCCGGCACTCCTCGTTCCACCAGGGAACAGGACGGTGGCGCGGGTTTGGCGAGGATTTAGGGATGGATGCCCTCGCCACCGTTATGACCGTCGAAGTAAATTGCCCTGCCTTAACATCGACGTCGGGAGAATGGGGTTCGTCGAATAAGGCGAGCTCGCGGAATTTATCCCAGTTAGCACGTTTAAGAACCCATCGGGGTAACCGTGCTGTACTGGGAGGATCTTGGATTTTTGAAAGCAGAATTGGAAAGTGATCGCTGCCACATAGGTCCGAGTGAACCTCCCAAAGGAAGTGAGCAGCAATCCCGGGGCTACATAGAGCTAAGTCGATGGCAGAGGATACACCATTAAAGGTGGAGAAGTGTGTCTGGGTCCCGGTGTTCATTAACACCAGGTTTCCCGAGACAAGAATATCCTCTACCATCCTCCCGCGGGCGTCTGTAAAATTAGACCCCCACACCAGGTTATGCGCGTTAAAGTCCCCCAAGATGATATAGGGGGCGGGAAGTTGTATAAAGAGGGCCTCTAGAGTCCTCTTGGAAACCCGTTCACCTGGTGGGAGGTAGATACAGCATACGGTTACCTCCATAGGAAGGGAGGCTCTGACAGCAATCGCTTGGAGATCAGAGACAATATTTATAAACTTATGATATATGTTGCTACGTGCAAATATAGCTACACCTCCGCTAGCCCGATCATAGAGTGGCTTGTCGGTACGATATACATCGTACCCACGAAGCATCGGGTTGTCAGTTGGGCGGAAGTGGGTTTCCTGCAAACACAAGATGGGAGGATGCAGGGAAGAAATTAGTAGTTTAATTTCCTCTACACGAGCATAGAAACCCCTACAATTCCATTGTAGTAGCGACATTATTTATTAATATATAATTTAATTAAATATCCTCACAATCCATAACACTATCCTTTAAAAATAAAAATTTATTGAGGACTTTTTTAGGTCCTCTTGCTTTTCCCAATCTCTCTTGGACCTCCCGCTTCAGGAGAGGCTTTGGTTTGTCCTGTAGAGACTGGGACGGGGGATCCTTACGCGAAGGCTTTGTTAAAGCCTTCGACGCTTTTTTTTGGGTTATTTTTTCGGCGGTCCCTCGCTGGTCCTTCCCCAAGGCACCAGTGGGACTCGCCTTTGCGACCTCGCCTGTACCACCACTCATCCCGACCTCCGGAGTTCCTGAGGCGGGGTTGAGCGGCTCGACAACGGTCGCAGATGGTTTAGGACCCCTAGGAGGACTCGGGGGTGTTCCTCGAGTGGGGCTCGGCGGGGTTCCTCGAGGAGGACTCGGAGGGGGTCCACGAGGAGGGTTCGGAGGGGTTCCCCTAGGAGGGCTCGGGGGTATTCCCCGAGGAGGCCTCCTCGGGGGTATAGGTGGTGGAGGCGACTTCGACGTGGGTATCGCCCCTTGTGCTATTTTTGGCACCACCATAGATGGTGCTGGTTGTCTTTGAGTGTCTCGAGTAGAGACGAGTGGCACAGGTCGTGTAGGCGTATTGGCAATGTTAACTGCGCAATGGCAGTTGGGGCAATTTATGTTCTGGCTTAC
The DNA here is from genome assembly GCA_039000515.1 of Timema cristinae. Lineage (NCBI taxonomy): Eukaryota > Metazoa > Arthropoda > Insecta > Phasmatodea > Timematidae > Timema > Timema cristinae. The sequence continues at coordinate 6,517 of JBCFYV010000726.1, forward strand.
AATCTGACTATAAGATGTCTGAAATACCGGAGCTTGACTGGATACATATTCCTTGCGGGCCTGGGCATAAGGGATTTTCTTTTCACACTGGATCTCCAGGACTTTTTTCTCCACCTTCCATTTCGGACAGGTCCGAGACCAAGCAGAATGCGGACCCTTGCAGTTGACGCAGAACTTAGGAGACTCACACGGTGTATCGTGAGCCTCCTGTCCGCAATCTGCACAGGTTGGCCTTCCACGGCATCTCAGCTTCGTATGCCCAAATTCCTGGCACTGAAAGCAGCGCCGAGGATTGGGAACGTATGGCCTGACTCTGAGCACATGGAAGCCCGCTCGAACCTCCTTTGGGAGGATGGGAGTCGCAAAGGTGAGGATGTATGTATCCGTCTTTTTCTCTTGTCCGTTCTTTTTGGTAATGATACGGTAGACCTCGGTGACATGCTGAGGGGAAAGCTCCTCACAGATATCCTCAATGCTCACGCAGTCGAGGTCATAACAAGTGACCACTCCCTTGCAAACATTGAGGAACCTGTGGGGCTCCACCTTCACCTGTATATTTGCCGTATTGCTCAACGGTATTTCGGAGATCGCCATAATTTTCGAGGATTGTGTGTCAGTCATAGTCTGTATCATAATGGTGCCATCACGCAGTTTCCTTATTAAAACGTCAGATTTTGCCGCTCCATTTATAACTCTTTCGAGTATAAATGGGCTGACACGTTTCAGATCTTGACTATCATCTACTCGAGACATCACCAGGAAGCGGGGCTGGGGCCTCACCACTTCCTGGCTTTTTATCAGAACAGGGCTGGACGGCCTTACCCGTTTCCGCCTCTTATCATTAATACGGCCCTGTGAGGGGCCGGGCAGTAAGATGCCAGCAGAACTTGGCAGTACGGTGCCAGCGGACAGTAAGGTGTCAGCTGTGACAGTGGACTCAATCATGAGTTGGAGGACAACCTGCAAAAGTACTCGGATCGTAGACCCAGGTTGATCCCAGTTGGTTCTACCACATAGGGCCCTGTTAACTCTTCCGACGAGAGGCTCCATACGACGCTAGACATGACAACCTTCATATGGAGCATCGCCGGAAGAGAGGTCACCGCAGCAAGTGTATGCAGGAAAGTGCTAATTTTACGTCCGGGACCCTCATGAACGCAACCGGTCTTTTCTCAAGGTAGGGTACCCGGTTGTCATCCCTAAGGCCCTTCTACCAAGATATTACAACCGGCGCACTTTCATTCGGGAGCTCAAGGCAGTGGTATCCAATAATAAACAGAGAAGAGCCGGGTTAGTTGCCAAGGTCGTCAACGGAAAGTCCAAAGGCCTCCGTGCAAGATGAACGGCAGGGGGAAGGGAAAAAAGAAGTAGATATAAAGCGAAGGAGGAAGAGTGAAAAAATGGGTGAAAGTGAAGAAAGAAGAAAATGATTTGAAAGGAAAGAGTTAGGATAGGGTTGGCCCTCACGAGGTACATCCTGCACAGATGCCTCCCCTTTTAGTCGCCTCTTACGACAAGCAGGAGTTACTGCGGGACTATTCTAAACCCCGTCCCGCAGGGGAGAAGTAAAATTACAGTGACGAACGTTTTTAGAAACTGATATTTGGATATTTAACTAGTTATTCAGTATTTTTTTAACAAGCTGTTTACTTGACTTGATGTAATCCTATTTAATGTTTTTTTTATTTGTGTATTGATCTACAAACAATTGCCTATATTACCTTAGTCAGTTAACTGTTTAGTTATAGTTAATCCAGTGTAATTTTATTTTATGTGTTTTCATTTGTTTATTAATTTAAAGACAATTATTAGTATTACTTAACTAAGTGAACTACTCAGTTATAATTTATTCAGATTATTCTATTTATTATGTCCTTATTGGTTTATTAATTTAGATAATTAATTTGACTACCTAATTTGTTAAATTGTTTAGCTGTATTTTTAATTCTGTGAATGTTTTTAAGTGGTGTTTTTAATAATGAAAACCTTGAATATTCCGTGGGCATTTTTTATTCGTGTTTGGTCGGCAACCTACCCCAATATCTCTAAAAGAACTCGTGGTTCACACTTTCACGTGTGAACGGCCTGTGACCCTCCCAGGTCACGTGCGCCCCACGTTACAATATATTGAAGGGAGAAGAAGGTAATAGAAAGAAACAAAGAATAAAAAAGGAGGTGAAAGCAAGAATATACTATAGGTTTGTCCTGCACAAATACCTTCATTTTAAGTCACCTCTTACGACAATCAGGGGTTATTGCAGGACTATTCTAAACCTCGTCCCGCAGGAGGGATGAAGCATTTTAAGTAAATCATTTTTTTAAGAATAAGATATTATATTATTTATTTCGAATCTACTTAAAAAAAGTTACAACTTTAAATTTATCAAGTGTTAGTTCATGAGTTATGGGTGATTTTTGTGTTTCTAAAGAATGGCCGCCAACTTTGATTCGGAAGCCGTCTCTATAGTGTACGTCCTAATAAGTAGTTTAATTTGGTGTTATTAGTTTGCAAAGATTCAAAATTGTTTCTAGCCATTTTATAAAGCATGCTATAAAGGAATTATTGAAATTGGCATAACCCTAATTAAGTGGTGATGGTTCAAACTTCGATCACTTCTTAGGGGTTGGTCCTAAAAAAAACCTGGTAGAAACATTTCTCTCTCATAATTTTATAAAGAATAATCCTTACTTCAATTTTTTTATATATATGATAGTTCGTTCATGATATATTTGGGGGAATACGTTTTCTGGCCACCATTTTCCAAACTTTCTCCAGTGATTTGGGTGGTTGACTTTTAGGACATAAGAAATAAAACTTTTTCCAACATTATAGCCCAATATTCATTTGTGATGTAATTATTTCCTAGTTATATGCTATATTTCTTCTACGATTAGGTTCCTTATTGACATGGAAACTTTTTTTTGTGTATGATGTGAGCTATATGATCATATTAAACCGTTCTACAGCTATGAGGTTTTTCTTGGAAATCACATGTAGTTTAATGGTTAGAATCCACAACCTGGAAACTTAATTTTATCAGTTTCAAATGTCACATATTTTCAGAAGTGAATAATAAATCATATTGGGGTTTAATTATCTGTTACAATATTGCGAGTAAGTAAAAAACACCTCCAAACTGCAATAACATGAGAGTAATATAATTTGGTGGTTTCAATTTAGCCACGTTTATGATTTGTGTGTAAATTAAATATCAGAAAAATAAAAGTTTTTTTTTTGCCTCTACCGATTTATAATAATAGTTGTCAAAATTTAACTGGTTTAGTCATTCATAGATATACAATAAAGTTAAGATTATAATTGAGCAGCAAATTTCTTTTAAAAAATGCTTCAAAACCATCAATAAAATGTTTATGTTTATACTATACTAAATATCAGTAAAAATATTAAACGTTTTGGTAACAGGCTTTTAGCCTTTTCATAGAACTAGTCGTTAGACTATTATTATTATTATTATTATTAATGTTGTTTAAAGGCCCATCAACACATCGAGGTCATTAGGGCCTTGAAATATATTAAAAACATAATAAAATCCCCATTGGGGAAAGAGATAAAACATTCACCATCTGAGACACTCCATAGGAGTGCTCAAATGGACTCTTGGTATAAATTAAGTGATACACCTGCTAAAAAAAATCACAAGTGTATCACTCCAATAAAAAGACAAAACAAACATATTAAAATATAACACGTTAAAAAGACAAAACATGTTAAAATGATAATACGTTAAAAAGACAAAACAACATGTTAAATTGTAATAAAACCGTTAAAAAGATCTCAATATGAGATATTATCCAAAAGAGCCACTTTATAAAAGTGACTCAAATGGCATTAAAAAGATCCGCCTGGCGTATAAAACGGAGTAAACAAATAACTCCATCCGCACTATCGCGTAATAAAAAACGTAAGTCACCTTTAAAATCAAGAGCCAGACGGATAGGGGCTAGTTTGCGACACTCCACCAAAATGTGATGCACACTAAGGGGAGTATCGCAAAACTCACATACTGGAGGTGGATCCCCTCTTAATAAAAAACTATGGGTCAATGAAGTATGCCCGACGCGGAGTCTCGTCACGATGACCTCCTCTCTTCTAGACTTTCGTATAGAAGAGGGCCATCGCGACACACCGTCCCTGATGGACCGCAGCTTGTTCTGAGCAGGGGTCGAGACCCACTGCTCGTGCCAGGTGCGTAAGACTCCACGCCGAACATAACCCTTTAGATCTAAAAACATGACACCCAAACTCGCCTCCGGAGGCATACGTGCTGCCTCCTTGGCTGCCTGGTCCGCCAGTTCATTTCCTGGAAGACCAGCGTGACCAGGAATCCAGCAAAAGGCGAGCCGGGTGCTTAATGAATCAATTTTTAAAATTTGTTCGTGAATCATCTGCACGAGAGGATTCCACGAGTAGAGAGTGGAAAATGCCAACATAGCACTCATGGAATCCGTGCAGATGAGGACAGAACGGTGACTACTTCGGTAAACAAAACACAAAGATTTAAAAATGGCATATAATTCAGCTGTAAAAACACTGGTTTCCTTAGGTAAACCAAATTTAAAATTGGATCCTTCCACAACAAAAGCACATCCCACAGAGACTCCAGATTTAGAGCCATCAGTGTAGATGCGCTCAAATCCGTGAAAGCGAGTGGAGAGGAGCTCATTAAAAGTCCTCTCATATACAAAGTTTGGGGTGGTCGCTTTAGGGAACTTGGCAAGATCAAAATGGCATTTCGGAGGGCGTATTTTCCAGGGAGAAACTCGACCTGGTGATGTGGGGATAGCCTTTGGCAGGACTATCCCACACGTGTCGAAAACAGATAGCATCCGGATCCCAACCGGCCTTTTACTACGCCATTTAGTTTCATACAAGACACGGTTAGGGGATGAAATACAGGGCGGTAAGCAACATTATTTGGCATGCAATGCAGTTTCGACACGTAAGATGCCAGGAGATAAGACCGCCGGTAAGAAAGAGGGGGCTCACCGGCGTCAGCACAGATGCTGACGACTGGACTGGTACGAAAAGCACCAGTAGCCAGTCGAATGCCAGCATGGTGGACGCTATCGAGCATCTTTAACGCCGAGGGTCTAGCGGAACCATATACAAAACTGCCGTAATCAAGTTTTGATCTCACCAAGGCTCTATAGAGACGCATCAAGGTTTCCCTATCAGAACCCCAAGAGCGACCACTCACAACTTTAAGTAAATTCAAAGCTTTAATACACCTCGCTTTCAGGTCTTTGATGTGGGGGATCCAAGTTAGTTTAAAATCGAATAAAAGTCCCAAGAACCTTACGGTCTCGGAGACAGGTAAAACAACGTTGTTCATTAAGATATTGGGGGCTGGCTGTATTCCACGTAATCTATGGAAGTGGACGACAGTCGTCTTGGCCGCAGAGAAACGAAAGCCATTACGAGATGCCCACAACCATAGATTGTTTACAGCGAGTTGTATCTGTCGTTCAGCCCTGTGGAGACTTGATGAACTGCAATAAATTGCGTAGTCATCCACAAAAAGACATGAACGGACAGGTACGTGCACGTTGTCCACGATGCTATTTATCGCGATAGCGAATAACGTAGTGCTTAAAATACTACCCTGAGGCACCCCATTTTCTTGAATAAAATCATCGGATAAGGTGTTGTTTAACCTTACCCGGAAGTGTCTATCAGACATAAAATTAGATATAAAAATAGGGAGGTTCCCCCGGAACCCCCAATTAAACAGGGTTTTTAAAATGCCGTACCGCCAGGTGGTGTCGTAAGCCTTCTCCAAATCAAAAAAGACAGCCAAGAGGTGCTGTTTATGGAGGAAAGCGTCACGAGCTGCTGTCTCAAGGCGAACAAGGTGATCCACCGTGGATCGGTTACGGCGAAAGCCACATTGCATATTGGATAGTAGATTGCGGGATTCTAGATACCATATAAATCTTTTATTGATCATTTTCTCTAATATTTTGCATACACAACTAGTTAAGGCTATCGGTCTATAACTAGTTGGCTCTAATTTATCCTTGCCACTTTTATATATTGGGATAACGGTTGCTTGCCTCCTTAGTGTTGGGAATTGACGAGATTCCCAAACACAATTGTAGAGGTCTAAGAGGAACGCCCGTCCAGCAGGGGGCAGTTGGCGCAACATTTCGTAATGGATATCATCAGGGCCAGAAGTTGTATTGCCCGCCTGGGACAGGGCATAGGTAAGTTCCTCTTTAGTAAAGGGGGAGTTATAATCCTCCCCCCGACTTTGGCCAAAATCAATAGTAAGGCGCTCGATGCTGCGCTTATGCACCACGAACTCGTTAGAGTAGCTCGCAGTGCTAGAAATAGCGGCGAACATCGAGCCCAATACATTGGCGACCTCCATAGGGGAGGAGACAAGTGAACCGTTAGACATGAGTGCGGGTATATTATAAATGGTATTTTTGCTACTACGTACTTTACGAATGTGATCCCAAACCTTGGTTGTGGGAGTGGAAATAGTAAGGGTAGAAATAAACTGTCTCCAAGACTCTCTTCTGCTTTCTCGAATAATACGGCGAGCTCTAGCACGTAGAATCCGGAATGACTCCAGATTCTCCGAAGTAGGACGTCGATTAAAGATACGCAGGGCTCTTCGACGGTTAGAAATAGCCAGCCGGCACTCCTCGTTCCACCAGGGAACAGGATGGTGGCGCGGGTTTGGCGAGGATTTAGGGATGGATGCCCTCGCCGCCGTTATGACCGTCGAAGTAAATTGCCCTGCCTTAACGTCGACGTCGGGAGAATGGGGTTCGTCGAATAAGGCGAGCTCGCGGAATTTATCCCAGTTAGCACGTTTAAGAACCCATCGGGGTAACCGTGCTGTACTGGGAGGATCTTGGATTTTTGAAAGCAGAATTGGAAAGTGATCGCTGCCACATAGGTCCAAGTGAACCTCCCAAAGGAAGTGAGCAGCAATCCCGGGGCTACATAGAGCTAGGTCGATGGCAGAGGATACACCATTAAAGGTGGAGAAGTGTGTCTGGGTTCCGGTGTTCATTAACACCAGGTTTCCCGAGACAAGAATATCCTCTACCATCCTCCCGCGGGCGTCTGTAAAATTAGACCCCCACACCAGGTTATGCGCGTTAAAGTCCCCCAAGATGATATAGGGGCGGGAAGTTGTATAAAGAGGGCCTCTAGAGTCCTCTTGGAAACACGTTCACCTGGTGGGAGGTAGATGCAGCATACGGTTACCTCCATAGGAAGGGAGGCTCTGACAGCAATCGCTTGGAGATCAGAGACAATATTTATAAACTTATGATATATGTTGCTACGTGCAAATATAGCCACACCTCCGCTAGCCCGATCAAAGAGTGGCTTGTCGGTACGATATACATCGTACCCACGAAGCATCGGGTTGTCAGTTGGGCGGAAGTGGGGTTCCTGCAAACACAAGATGGAAGGATGCAGGGAAGAAATTAGTAGTTTAATTTCCTCTACACGAGCATAGAAACCCCTACAATTCCATTGTAGTAGCGACATTATTTATTAATATATAATTTAATTAAATATCCTCACAATCCATAACACTATCCTTTAAAAATAAAAATTTATTGAGGACTTTTTTAGGTCCTCTTGCTTTTCCCAATCTCTCTTGGACCTCCCGCTTCAGGAGAGGCTTTGGTTTGTCCTGTAGAGACTGGGACGGGGGATCCTTACGCGAAGGCTTTGTTAAAGCCTTCGACGCTTTTTTTAGGGTTATTTTTTCGGCGGTCCCTCGCTGGTCCTTCCCCAAGGCACCAGTGGGACTCGCCTTTGCGACCTCGCCTGTACCACCACTCATCCCGACCTCCGGAGTTCCTGAGGCGGGGTTGAGCGGCTCGACAACGGTCGCAGATGGTTTAGGACCCCTAGGAGGACTCGGGGGTGTTCCTCGAGTGGGGCTCGGCGGGGTTCCTCGAGGAGGACTCGGAGGGGGTCCACGAGGAAGGTTCGGAGGGGTTCCCCTAGGAGGGCTCGGGGGTGTTCCCCGAGGAGGCCTCCTCGGGGGTATAGGTGGTGGAGGCGACTTCGACGTGGGTATCGCCCCTTGTGCTATTTTTGGCACCACCATAGATGGTGCTGGTTGTCTTTGAGTGTCTCGAGTAGAGACGAGTGGCACAGGTCGTGTAGGCGTATTGGCAATATTAACTGCGCAATGGCAGTTGGGGCAATTTATGTTCTGGCTTACAATCTGACTATAAGATGTCTGAAATACCGGAGCTTGACTGGATACATATTCCTTGCGGGCCTGGGCATAAGGGATCTTCTTTTCACACTGGATCTCCAGGACTTTTTTCTCCACCTTCCATTTCGGACAGGTCCGAGACCAAGCAGAATGCGGACCCTTGCAGTTGACGCAGAACGTAGGAGACTCACACGGTGTATCGTGAGCCTCCTGTCCGCAATCTGCACAGGTTGGCCTTCCACGGCATCTCAGCTTCGTATGCCCAAATTCCTGGCACTGAAAGCAGCGCCGAGGATTGGGAACGTATGGCCTGACTCTGAGCACATGGAAGCCCGCTCGAACCTCCTTTGGGAGGATGGGAGTCGCAAAGGTGAGGATGTATGTATCCGTCTTTTTCTCTTGTCCGTTCTTTTTGGTAATGATACGGTAGACCTCGGTGACATGCTGAGGGTAAAGCTCCTCACAGATATCCTCAATGCTCACGCAGTCGAGGTCATAACAAGTGACCACTCCCTTGCAAACATTGAGGAACCTGTGGGGCTCCACCTTCACCTGTATATTTGCCGTATTGCTCAACGGTATTTCGGAGATCGCCATAATTTTCGAGGATTGTGTGTCAGTCATAGTCTGTATCATAATGGTGCCATCACGCAGTTTCCTTATTAAAACGTCAGATTTTGCCGCTCCATTTATAACTCTTTCGAGTATAAATGGGCTGACACGTTTCAGATCTTGACTATCATCTACTCGAGACATCACCAGGAAGCGGGGCTGGGGCCTCACCACTTCCTGGCTTTTTATCAGAACAGGGCTGGACGGCCTTCCCCGTTTCCGCCTCTTATCATTAATACGGCCCTGTGAGGGGCCGGGCAGTAAGATGCCAGCAGAACTTGGCAGTACGGTGCCAGCGGACAGTAAGGTGTCAGCTGTGACAGTGGACTCAATCATGAGTTGGAGGACAACCTGCAAAAGTACTCGGATCGTAGACCCAGGTTGATCCCAGTTGGTTCTACCACATAGGGCCCTGTTAACTCTTCCGACGAGAGGCTCCATAAGACGCTAGACATGACAACCTTCATATGGAGCATCGCCGGAAGAGAGGTCACCGCAGCAAGTGTATGCAGGAAAGTGCTAATTTTACGTCCGGGACCCTCATGAACGCAACCGGTCTTTTCTCAAGGTAGGGTACCCGGTTGTCATCCCTAAGGCCCTTCTACCAAGATATTACAACCGGCGCACTTTCATTCGGGAGCTCAAGGCAGTGGTATCCAATAATAAACAGAGAAGAGCCGGGTTAGTTGCCAAGGTCGTCAACGGAAAGGCCAAAGGCCTCTGTGCAGGACGAACGGTGGGGGAAAGGAAGAAAAAGGTAAGGGTAGATAAAGCGAAGGGGGAAGAGTAAAAAAAAGGGGGAAAGTGAAGGAAGAAGAAAATGATTTGAAAAGAAAGATATAGGATAGGTTTGTCCCACACGAGGTACGTCCTGCACAGAAGCCTCCCCTTTTAGTCGCTTCTTACGACAAGCAGGGGTTACTGCGGGACTATTCTAAACCCCGTCCCGCAGGGGGGGAGTATCTGTAGAAACTCTTGATGATTTTAAAAGAGATTCTGTTCGTCAGGTCATCTACAGAATGTATCATGAAGATTAGTGCAAATGTATAGGTCAACTTGTATTTTTTTTACCCGTTTGTTCTTGGAATGTAAGGTTTTGATAATTTATACAAATAAAAGATAGTAAATTGCTTTAAAACCTACATATAAATAAAGTTGACTTTTCATGCATGAATAAATGAACCAAACAAACAATACGATGGAGCAAAGGTAAACACACACGTTCGTCAATTTTTGTCCCTCTTTTTTTATAATGTGTAAATAAAAATAACAATTCAAATTATTATTAGGTCATTAAGATATCATTTTACATATCCTTGTGAGTGGAATGACAATGTTAAACTATTCATTGCTCGATGTTTTATTTAAAAAAAAATCCCTTATTTGTACAAGTTTTGGCACTCCCTCTCTTGTTGTTGGCAGGCTACTTTCTAATCCAACCCTTATTCAAGGGGTACGCTACAATAAATAACCTAACCATAGTAAACAACATTGTTTGATGTCTATTTATCTGTGACTGATTAATATTGATTATTCTATTTTATGCCATTTTCAGGTAAACGTGTGTCGATGGACTCTATTTTGTTGGCAATCAGGACCGCAGAAATCGATTTCAAAGGAGGTAAATCGACCTTGACAAAACTTCTCAAAGTTATGGGCTTCAAGTGGCAGAAGGATTGTGGAAGAACCAAACATATGTGCAAAGAGAATATGTTTTCTTCGAGAATACCTCCAGCATATGTTCGATTCAATATATGTGGATTTTGTTTACCTGGATGAAACCTGGATTTTTTCTAGAGGTAACCATTTTTTATTATTTTGTACAAAAAAGTTTGAATTGTTATATAGTACTTATACAATAGCAGTAAATGTTTAAGTTTTAATTGTGTTTTGCAGTTCATAGCCTCAAATTGAGGTTTTAGAACATATAAAACATACATTAGACAAATTCTCATATTACACACACTCACAATGTTGGTAAATTTATTTATTAATGTTGATATGATTTCATCAATTTTTTTACAGGAACTGTTTCTAAAATTTGGCAAGACAATTCAACATTTACTTGTAAGAGGCGATCAACGAATGATGGAAAAAGATTTATAGTTTTGCATGCTGGTTCAAGAAAGGGCTTTGTGGAAGGTGCTGAGTTATTGTTTGCATCAAAGAAGACCACAGGAGGTTATCACGGGGAAATGAACAGGGAAAATTTCGAAACCTGGATGAAAAACCAGCTACTTATTAGCCTCGAGGAACCTTCCATTATTGTTCTTGACACTGCTCCATATCATTCTGTACAGGTTAGTGAAAACATCATACAAGCTTACACAACACACACACATTAAAGGCACTTTCACTCCAAAAAGGGTTTAAACACTTTCAAGTCTTTCAGTATCTTTATATCAAGGATGGCCAGTCTCAAAACCAATAATATAGATTTTAAAAAAATTTTAGGTTGAGAAATTACCGACCAAGAGTTGGAAGAAAGAGGAATATGCGGCATGGCTTCAGAAGAACGGTATAGCATTTCCTCCGTTTGCTTTGAGGGAGAACTAATGGCCCTCGCCTTGGCAAACAAACCTATAAAGAGGTATAAAATTGATGAAATGGTCATGGAAATGGAATATGGGCACCAGGTTTTACGTTTACCTCCATATCATTGCCAGTACAACCCAATAGAACTGGCCTGGGCACAATGCAAATCATACTACAACAAACATACAGGTCGTGACAGGAAGTATGATGATGAATCCGTTAGAAAAATCTGGGAGGAAGCCCTTGCTCAAGTTACCCCTGAGAGGTATAGTTTTACAAAATAATGCAATTTTTATTATTCTACCTAGCTCACTATAATAACATATATGATGCTTAGTTAGACTTATACATATCTAATGTTATCCATGCAAAAAATAAGCTATGAGGGAGTTGTGTATAGAATCTTTACCATGGCTGTACATTATAATGTTTCAGTTGGAGTAAGAATGTTGACCATTGTGAGACTTATCAAGGAAGATTGGGACAGGGAGATGAAAATGGATGCAAGTGAGACCCACCCACCTATCATCATTAACCTTGCTGAAGACGATGATGTAGGCGAAGTTCTTGCGACCCCATTGGAAAACACTTGACTGAACCAAGATAAGGATTAGATTTTATAAATAACATCATAATTATTAAATTCTTCAAAAACGCTGTAACAAGAATATTTTCTTAACTTTATTAAACTTCTTTGGGAGATGCTAACCCACAAATTCACTTTTATATCATAATTACAACACTGTAGATCTATAAGCTTTGTTTTTTTCACTAATTTGTGGTATCAAAGTTGTGTTACTAAATTTTAATATGTTTTATGTGAATTTTAGACTTGTTGTAAACCCATATTTTTATTCTATTGACGTTATATATAAAAAAAATTCAATAAATTTATATGACTTTTGTTGCTTATTAAAAGCAAAATATAATGAATATTTTAAATATTAAAAGTCACTTAATTTATCAACCAATTTTAAAGCTATCTGATTCATTAAATTGGAATCTAAATATTTAAGTCTTAACTTTGATTCTTACAACTCCTTACTTTAAACTACTTTACAATGTTTTATAAAATTCTATGTGATTCCCCTAGGCACAACTTACACATTTTTTAACTCTAAAATTGAAATTAAAGAAGACACTTGATCATCTATGGTTCAATTATCAATGCATTAAGAAACATATAGCCCTAAAATATGCTTCATTCTCTTTCAAAAGCAATTATTAAAGAACGATAAAATTTCAAAAAAGCATTGTGATAAATAGTCAAATGCGAAATCTTTTTTCTTCATATTAAACTACAAACATTAAGCGAACAATCTTACCAAACTTATCTTGAACTAGCTAAATAACTTCACCCTATTTGGTTAAATGAAACCTTAAAGTTGACATCATCATTTATAGTAAATATATAATATTAAACATAAAAACCCATTACCTTATCTCAAACTCAGACCCTAAAACCAAGCGCCCACAATTCAACTTCAAATTTTATCCTATATAACTCAATTTATCAAAACTAAAACTGAACATTGTTTATTCCCATTCTACCATCTAAATATCTTAAACAAACAAACATTAGGATGAAATCAAAATTTGCAGACCATTTAAAAAACTCTAACCATCAACCCAAACCAAACCAATAGATCAATGTATTAAACCTCCTCACATATCTCCTTAAAGGTAGAAATTAAACACAGCCATAAATTATGTCATTCAAGCAGCTTTATTCCAAAATAAATAAATCATTAATGAACAATTACAACTATAAAATTACATTCTTGTGAATACATTAACGCATATAACTAAAAGCATTAATATCCTGTGACCTCATTTATCCTGCTCTACCTTCCAGCGTAGATAATGACCCGTTCGAACCGGAGTCGAGAAGATTAGTTCCTTAACTCTTCCCTTTTTTTAATCCTTTCAATTAAATTATCCATCCTTGTTTTCTTAGGTAATTTCACATTCATTGTTTTAATAGTAATTTACCGAACAATAGTTCACACCATGTTCATGACCACTTTACCTTGCTTAGCTCTTTTTTAATTAGTATTTTGTTTTTGCCACAATCTTTTATTTCCAACCACATCCTGATTTGTTTACATCTTCCATATTGTGTCCCGCACAGCCGTTGGCAAGTTTGTTTGTTTATTAATTGTCTATTACAAAATCATGAATATACAAGTAATTTATCATAGATTTTTGTACAACTTAAGTCTCAAGTTTTCTTCGTGGTTCTTTAATTTCATTTTATGGTGTCCATGATATGGTATTTTTATACCGAAGCATGTCGAATAATATAAATCAGCAGTATTCTAATGGCTCATTATCACAAGGAGTAATGGGACTGAACCAAGATAAGGCTTAGATTTTACACATTACCTTAATATAAAAATTACTATAGTCTTTATAAACGTTGTATCTAGAACATTTTCATTAGTTTATTAAACTTCATTTGGTGATGCTAACCCACTAATTCAATTTTATTACCTAATTTACAACACTGTTGATCTTTAAACTTTGTTTTTGTCATTAATTGGTCGTATCCAAGTTTTGTAAAGAAAATTTTAATATTATATGTGAATTTTAGACTTGTCAAACCATGTTTTAATTCAGTTGATGTTAATCACTTTATTGTGAATTTTTATATGAAATTTTGTAGCTCATTAAAAGCAAAATAAAATCAATCTTTTTAATATTAAAAGCCAATCCATAAACCAATTTTAAAACTATTTATTTTCTTATAGCTATTTCTGAGTTTTCTATCTAAGTTTTAACTTTATTAGCACAGCGGCTTACTACCCTATTGTGTAATGGTAGGGTGATTGTGAAATGAAATGGAGGACCTACAGTTTAACATGGGATCCGAACCACGGTGGAGGCCTGGCTTTCCACCAATTCACAAGTTTTGATTAATACACATCTTGTCAGAGGTCAAGAAAGGGTTTGGCAATCAAACAAATTTGTGCCGCGACCGAGGAATGAACCCCGGACCCTCAGTACAGAAGTCTGACACCTTAACCCTAGAGCTCCAGGTCACCAACATGTTGTAATACTCTTAAAAATGTTTGATTGTTTTTTTTTCTATGTGTAGTAATAGATATTCAGATTTTTCACATTTATAATGTTAATAATACTAATTATTAACCAAAAAAATTGGATTTTTTTAATCATTTTCTAAATAATTTTTTATAAGAAAATTGGATTTTTTTAAATAAAACTTATTTATTTATTACAATAAAAACTGATATGGGATTAAATTCTATTTAGAAAAAAATTATATTCTTGAAAAAATTAATAATTAATACTAGGCCATATATATAGAGAGAAAATAAAAGTCATAAGTTTCTTGTAGAGACCTAAAATTTGACCGTCAGAAGTGACAGCTGCTAAACACATGTTTTTGCAGATCATATGGTTCGGCGGAGGGATACATAATTTGGTCTAGTAACTTTTCAGAGCTGTCAGATATCAGCTGTGAGCTGTCAGTCAGCACCAAAGAAGTTGTGTGAGAGGTATAGCTTTTACTGTGTATCTTTAGAAAAGCAGTTATGTTCTTGTTTGTATATGTTATATGAATTCTATTTAGTTCTTTAACAATCATTTTTGGTAATCCTTTGGGGTGATATTTTTTTTTAAATTTGGGTGGTTTCAGACCACTGGGGCTTAGAACATTTATGTTCATAATTTTACAATCACAATTTTTTTCTTTGAAAAAGGCCAATAGATGTTTGTCAAGGGAATGTAGAGAAAACAAACTCAACAGGGATTTAATTAGGCTTATGGGGCTTTTTAATGGAATAATACTAAGTGATCCTGATTCAGATATTGATAGCAAGTTTGGTGAGGGAATAATGCTCAAACCTCTGACTCTGATGAAAATGCATTTGCAGCACCAGAGCAGAGTGTAAATGAACCTGATACTTTTTATAATGGAAATGGTGTTGATAATGTTGCAGAAACAAACTAAATTGTTTTATGGGTGAAAGTAATGGTTTCACATCTGACGAGGGAATTTTCACAAGAATCTAGGTTGAGTATTTATTTTGAGAAAGATAAGCTTTCAGAAATATTTAGCGATGATCTTAGTGAGAGTTTAGTTTTTAAACCAATCTGTGCGCTGCTCTGATGTTCGACTGCTTTCAAAGTAGATGATGGGGAAAAAATAAAGTTTATTGCTATCAATCTTTTGGTGGGCGTAAAGAAATCTCCATCCTAATAGGACTGTTTGTCTTGCGACCCAACTCTCTGAGACTGTATTTTTTCTTATGTCTCGATACAGATATTCATGATTGCTCAGTCACATTCACATGTGTGACAATAATGAACAGCCCAAGAATGGGGGAAGAAAGCTTTGACAAACTGTACAAGATTCGGCCATCATTGGAATATCGGAGTAGAGTCTATCTCCAATGCTACAAACCTACAGAAAAGCTAGCTGTGGACAAGTTTATGATATGATTCTAAGGATATTTAATTATAAAGCAGTTTCTGCCTCAGAAATCCTTAAAGCGCTGGTACAAAGTTTGGGTTCTCACAAACGAGAAAGAGTATGTTTTAAAATTTGAAATATACACAGGGAAAATTGGACAAACTACAAAAAGTGCTTGGGTTTTAGAGGAGTCAAAACCCCCAACTGCAGACCTAATTGGAAAAACCATCAAGTATAGGCCTACTTTGATAAATTTTTACTTAGGTACACCCTATGCTTGATCTAAGGCAGCCAACCTCAACCTGCAGCTCGAAACACTCGCACTCAATGTCAGGTAAGTACTTTTTAATTACGAGGTTTTTTTAAGTACTGTTTTGAAATTCGACCGCTGTTGCGCTGTGGCTGCCGTTCCACACATGCACGTTGAGTACCTCCAACTGTTGGCTAGCCACAGACGCCATTATGCAAGTATTCGACCATGTTTACAACTGTTTATGCATATTTAAAATGGCTCTGTCAATTTAAAATCCTGCTGACTGTGAAATACATTCTGTTATTTGTTTTCTTCACGCAAAAGATGTGAAAGCGGTTGAAATTCATTGGTAGATCAGTGAAGTGTATGGAGAAAACATTATGAGTGAAGGAATGATAAGAAAATGGGTTAGAACATTTAAAGATGGCCGCACGAATGTGAATGATGAAAAACGAAGTGGGCAACCTTCTATCATTACTGAAGACTTGGTGCAGAAAGATGGAAAAGTTCAAAAGAGCAGACACTTCACGATTTCATCTTTATCTAATGAGTTTCCTCAAGTTTTAAGAAGTGTTCTTTATGGAATTGTGACAGAACACTTAAAATTATCGTAGGTTGTGCTGACGCTGGGTACCGAAAATGTTGACTAAGGTGCACAAAACCAAACGTTTGGCCAGTGTGTTGACTTTCTTTGAGGAAAAAAGTGGTTTTGGTGATTTTTTAAGTTCAAAGTTCATAGGTGGCTCATGTTACGCCGGAATCGAAACAACAATCCATGGAATGGCGGCATTCAACATCAAGAAAGTGTTAAAAAAATCATATGTACTGTGTTTTGGGATATGAAGGGGGTGTTGCTTGTGGATTTTTTGCCTCATGGTGACACAATAAATTCTGAGACCTATTGTGACACCTTAACTTAACTGTGCCGTGCAATCCAAAACATGCTGAGTAAGGGGATTGTTTTGCTTCATGACAATGCCCACCCAGGATCTCATCGCATCATTAGACTGGAAACAACTTGATCATCCTCTGTACAGTCCCGATCTAGCGCCTAGTGACTACCACTTGTTCCTGCATTTAAAAAAGCATCTTGGTGGTCAGCGCCACGACGATGATACCTCAAAACGGCCGTGTTGCAGTGGTTATCAAATCAGGCGGCAGATTTCTATTGGATAGAATTCAAAAGCTGGTTGTACAATACGACAAGTGCCTTAATATTGATGGAAATTATGTTGAAAAGTATATTAAAGTACAGGCTTTCATGTAAAAAAAAAAATTGATAAAAAAGTACACTTGTGGATTTTTAATTTCAAAGCGGTACTTACTTAAAAAAAAACACCTCTTATCTGGCGATCTAAGTTTTTAAAACCTTGAGATGCACAGTTACAATCAGTCGGTCAACAAGCGGGCAGCACTAGCAACCTTGAATGTGCCTGACATCACAATGTCTGCTCACTGTTTCCCCAAACTTTCATCAGTCTGCGCACTGCGCACTCTTACCTTCATCGTGCCCTAATTTGCAACATGTTTGTTTGTTTGGTTGTGTAATAATGTCAATGCATGAGACTTTTGTTTCTTATAATTTCAAGTGTCAGTTACATAGAATGGATACAGCATACTAGTGATTGTTTTACTATAATTTAACTACCCATAGTGGCAGGAGGGTCTTCAAAATACAAAGGAAAAATATCAAACGGAAATAGAGCATTTCAAGACAATTGGGAAGAAGAATACTTTGTTGTGCCAAATAAACACAGTTTGGCAACTGAAATAGGAAGCTGCATCTTATATGAGAGAAATATCACTATTTTCTGATATTTTTGGAGGACAGAACAGAAACAAACAAGTGGGACCCATTGCTCTATCTGGTCCAAAAAACTAATTTATGTGTTATTGAACACAAATTTTTTAGAGAGTGGGCAGAGCTACATGGAAGCAGATTATATGCATAATTCCATAGAATCCACAAAAAAAAGTATGTCCCAGTTTACGTCATGCAAGATTGGTTAACAATCTTTAGATTAGCACGATCTAAAAGATGACATAACAAAAATGGCCAACCATACCATGTGAAAGAGATGAAGTACCCAGACTTCTGTCTTGAAGCAGCTCTCAGATTTGCAAATAAAAAATCGAAATCAAGATCCAATTGGAAATCTGGTTATTAGTTAAAAGCTTTCGATTTTGTAAGGAAAAGCCAGGAATCATATAATACAAATATGAGCATTCTTCAGAATACAAATCTATAAATGTTGGTGGAAAAGGAAAACCACCAACATTACCAGACAAACTGCAACAATGTATTCATCATTGCTTCCGGTAAGTGTTCAAAAAAGAAAGACCTGCTAAATTTGTGCTGCAAAAAGGCTATACCTGATAAATTTCACTCGTAGTACCACAAACTCCCAACATCAGCTAAGGTATTGACAGTTTATGAAACAGGTATTGAAAATAAAGAGTGACACAGAAAATGAAAAATAGTGAAGTCCATTTTTAAAGTGAAAACTGACAAAAAAACACATTAAGTCCAACTTTAGCAATCACTGTAAATTTAATAATTTTCTTAAAATTATTTTGTGAATATTCATTTTTTCAAAACATTGTATTCCCATTGTGAATGTTTGAAATAAAAGTAAAAACTCATTCTTAAATATAAATAATAATCAAGTGATTTTACATCTTTGGATAAAAATTCAAATATATTTCCTGAAAAATTATGTTTTATGGACTTAGTGGATTTTCCTTGTATGCCCCCAATATGTTCTCATCATAAAGTGATTCTTAAAAGATATATGCGAAACATGCACATTTAACATGTTACAATCCATGTGAAACACATACAAAATTAGTAAAACATGATCTCTGTGTGGTCTCACTTCAGCTTGCCAAAGAAATGCACAATAATTTAAACTTTAAAAACATTCTACCTGGACATAAACTTTGTTCTACATGTCGTAA
This sequence comes from Timema cristinae, assembly GCA_039000515.1. Classification (NCBI taxonomy): domain Eukaryota; kingdom Metazoa; phylum Arthropoda; class Insecta; order Phasmatodea; family Timematidae; genus Timema; species Timema cristinae. The sequence goes on from JBCFYV010000726.1 coordinate 25,526, forward strand.
ACGAGTTTTTACAATAAGTAAAAAAGAAGATGCATTAGACAGTTACACCACTAAACAAACATCAGATGAATAGTTCCCCAAAGAAGTTAATTTATCATCATTTGTAGAAAAATATAAGCTAGATGCAAGTTTAACTGGATTAGGAATATCACCCATTAAATTGCACTCTATACCTCATAACAGAAGAAAGTCATATACTAAGCATAAAATAAAAGAAGCCAGTGTTTGTCTTAGAAGTAAAGTGGTACTTGTTCTTCAAGTAGATGAGTCAGGTCCAAGTGGAAATTTCAAATTAAATTATGAGTCAAGTGATATTTATGAACCAAGTGGGCTCACAGTTTTACAACAAAAAATAAACGATTTAGACACGTTAATGCACTTAACAAAAGAGAGATTGCCTTATGTCAGCAATCGTGAGAAAATTAGAATACTTGCATTGGTGCGAGAATCATGGTCTCGAAAAACTATTGCAAAACATTTAATGTTTCAGAATATATGGCATGGCTGTGTCAAAAGGAATCGGCTGTGTCAAAATGATTCGGCTTTCTTCCTGAACCTAAACAAAGGAAAACAATATCAAGTGAGAGTATTTCTCTTGTTAAGGATTTTTATTAAGATGATGAAACCAGTCGACAGACGGCTGGAAGAAAGGATTGTCAGTATTGAACGTAATATGCATATTCAGAAGCGCTTGATCCTTTGTATTTTAAAATATATCTATGTAGCGTTTAAGGAGAACTGTCCAAATGGAAAAATAGGTGTTTCTAAATTCTTCCAACTGTGACCAAAATGGTGCATACAGGCTGGATCCTCTGGAACTCATGCTGTCTGTCTGTATAAGAACGATTCACCAGAATGTGGATTTACTTTTGCATGCCATGAATTGAAAGAAAAATGCTATCGATGATTTTATCAATTTAATGGTGTGTGATCCAAACCAGGGTGAATGCATGTTAGGAATATGCAAAATTCTCCCAAACAACTTAAGACATATCTTAGAAAATCAATTGAAAGTATGTGTGACAAGGAATTTGAGGATCATGTTGAGGTAAATTTTTCTCTGTGGGTTTCAATTGATCGAACTCAGCTTATCATTAACAACTTATCTTTTTCTGAATATATTGACCTTTTGATGGAAAAACTAGTACCACAAACATATAGAGCAATGAGCCAAGCAAGCTAGACAGAAAAGATAGCGTGCCAAAAAATGAAGCTCTTGTTTTAGTGGATTTTGCAAAGAATTGTGGGTTTTTACTTCAGGATGAGGTTCAAGGTTATCACTGGACTCATATCTCATGTACACTACATCCTGTAGTTATCTACTACAGATCAAATGATTTGTGTTTTCGGTCAGATGATGTGAATCATGAAGTACCCTTTGTTTAAAAAGTTCAAACTGAAACAATGAACTTTATTAAAATCAAATGTCCAAATGTATGTAAAGTAGGATATTTCACAGATGGCTGTGGTGCACAGTACACAAATTGTGAAAGCATGCTTAACTTAAGTAACCTTAACAATGATTTTGGAATTAATGCTACCTGGCCATTCTTTGCAACACGTCATGGCAAGTCACTCTGTGATGGTATTGGAGGTGGTGTGAAGTGAATAGTAACTAAAGCAAACTTACAGCAACCATATAATAATCAAATTTCAAATCTCGCACATATGTATGCATTTTGCAACCCTTTTATTTTTCTTTGTTCCAATATCACATGTAACACTGCCCAGACTAAAAGAATAAGTAGCTTACATATGAGTAGGTTGGTTACAAAACTGTCCTTTTCCAAAAATTAGGTGGCTATTGATTGAGTTTCATTCGGTACTTCTGCTTGTAATAAGATATATATAGAGGGCAAAAACTATCTCGTTCCCTATTAGATTTAGCTTTAAAATATGTTTACTATACTAATAAATATATACTATATATATATATATATATGTGGTGTGTGTGTGTGTGTGAACAATGTACTGAAATGTACTGAAGCCTACATCACAGTGGCAGTTCAAGTTGTCTGTATGCAAGAGGATTATATTTACAAGGAATACAAATGGACAGGTGCGTGTGAGAGGAGAACCCCACTACAAAAGTGACATCGGAACCGACTTGCCAATCCTAAAGAGAGGAGTGACTGTAGGCAACATGGTACCTAATCATCTGCCAAACATAGTTCCTGTAAAAGAAGCAAACCTAAAAGATGTGGATAAACTTCTATCCAAGCACTTTGGTGAAGGGTGTAAAGACATGGCTAACCTCAACTACATTAGAACTGTTATTGATTCTCAATCTGAAGGTGTACAGCATATTGAAGTGAACCAAGACGAAGAAAACGTTGAAGAAAACGTTGAAGAAAACGTTGAAGAAAATGTTGAAGAAAATGTTGAAGAAAACTTCGAAGAAAACGTTGAAGAAAATGTTGAAGAAAACGTTGAAGAAATAGACGATCTATTAATATAAATTAGCTTTACAGCTTTATTTGCAAATGAGTATTTTTCCTTTAAGAAGTAAACAGACAATAACCTCAAATGAGTAGATTAATATTCCTGAAGATGTATAGCAAATTGAAGTTGTAACGACTCGGGATCCTTTGCACCAGGAACTAATACGCATTGACATAGCACAAAGTGAACCAAGATGAAGAAAACGTTGAAGAGATAGGCGATCTGGTTAATATAAATCTGTTATAACTCTTGATTCACAAATTTGTCTTCTTTTGATTGAATAAATACTAGTAAATTTGTATGAATAGATTGTTATACCTAACACTTATGTTTTATTTCAAAACTGCCATATTCTTATGTGTGTACCTGCAAACCTGTCCTTTTCCAAAATATAGTTCTAATTATTATCCAAACCGTATTGTCAATATTTGTGAAATTTACCAAATTGACCCAGGTTGATATACTTTCATACCAGGTAAAGTTTCATAAAAATCTAAACATAAATAAACATATTACAGGTTTTTTTGATTTCCTCAAAATTCTACTATAATGGATAAGGGCAGTTTTGCAACCCACCTACTCATATAAAGGTTATGCTCTAGAATTTAATATCTACTAAGAAAAGTCTTTGGCGCTAGTTTCTTTCAAGAAAAATGTGTTTGTATGCTGATATATGAAAGAAAATTATTATTATTATTATTATTATTATTGTTATTTAAAGGCCCAACAACACAGTGAAGTAATTGACATTTAAAGATACAGTAAATGAGAAAGTAACCATTTGAAACACTCCATTGGATTGCTCAAATGGGCCATTAGAATGTTTTAAGTGATATACCTGCTAATAAAAAACACAGGTGTATGCACTAGATTAAAAATACAAAACAAATATACTAAAATATAAAATGATAAAAAGACAAAACAACGTAGGAATGTGAAAATAATAAAGACAAAACAACGTAGGAATGTGAAAATAATCTCAATATCAAAAAAAATCCAAATGAACCACTTTAAACGTAGATCAACTTTTAAAATCAAGAGCCAAGCAAATAGGGGCATATTTACAACACTCCACCAAAATGTGGTACACATTAAGGGGAGCATCGTAAAGCTCACACACTGGAGGTGGATCACCTCTCAGTAAAAAACTATGGGTCAATGAAGTATGCCCGACGCGGAGTCAGGTCACGATGACCTCCTCTCTTCTAGACTTTCGTGTAGAAGAGGGCCATCGCGACACACTACATCGTATCTTATAGAACGCAGCTTGTTCTGAGCAGGGGTTGAGACCCACTGCTCGTGCCAGGTGCGCAAGACCCCACGCCGAACATAACCCTTCAGGTCTAAGAACATAAGACCCAAACTCGCCTCAGCAAGGAGCTGGAACACCTCATTGCCTGCCTGTTCCGCCAGTTCATTTCCTGAAAAACCAACGGGACCAGGAATCCAGCAAAAGGCGAGCATGGTGCTGAATGAATCAATTTTTAAAATTTGCTCATGTATCATCTGCACGAGGAGATTCCAAGAGTAGAGCGTGGACAATGACAACAGAGCACTCATGGAATCCGTGCAGATGAGAATTAAACGGTGATGCTTAGGATAAACAAAACATAAAGATTTAAAAATGGTATAAAATTCAGCCATAAAAATACTGGATTCACCAGGTAAACTAAATTTAAAATCGTTTCCGCCTACAACAAAGACGCATCCCACATAGGCTCCACACTTTGAACCATCCATGTAGATGTGCTGAAAGCCCTGAAAGCGAGTGGAGACGAGCTTGTTAAAGGTCCTCTCATAAATAGCATTTGGAGAAGTCGCTTGGGAAATCTATCAAGATCAAAATGGCATTTCGGAAGGCATATATTCCAGGGAGAAACTCGACATGGCATTTCAGAAGGTGTATCTTCCAGAGAGAAACGCGGTCTGGAGATGTGGGGATAGCCTTTGGCAGGACTAACCCGCAATTGTCGAAAACCGATAGCATCCGGATACCAACCGGCCTTGCACTATGCCATTTGGTTTCATACAAGACTCGATTGGGGGGATGGAACACTGGCCGGTAAGCAACATACCTTGGCATGCAGTGCAATTTTGACACGTAAGATGCCAGAAGATAGGACCGCCGGAAAAATATAGGGGCTCACTGGCGTCAGCACAGATGCAAATGACTGGACTGGTATGAAAAGCACCAGTAACCAGTCAAATACCAGCATGGTGGACAGTATATAGCATCTTTAATGTCGAAGGTCTAGATGAGCCATAAACAAAATTATCGTAATCAAGTTTTGACCTCACCAAGGGCCTATAGAGGTGGATTAAGGTTTCCCTATCTGCACCTCAAGAGCGACCACTAACCACTTTAAGCAGATTCAATGATCTGACACACCTCGCTTTCAGATATTTGATGTGGGGGATCCAAGTTAGTTTAAAATCAAATAAAAGTCCCAAGAACCTTACAGTTTCTGAGACAGGTAAAACAACGTTATTGATTAAAATGTTTGGGGCGGCTGTATTCCGCGCAATCTGTGGAAGTAGACAATTGTCGTCTTGACTGCAGAGAAACGAAAACCACTATGCGATGCCCATGACCACAGACTGTTGACAGAGAGTTGAATCTGTCGTTCAGCCCTGTGGAGACTTGACGAGCTGCGATAAATTGCATAGTCATCCACAAAAAGGCATGAACCAACAGGTAAGCGCACGCTGTCCACAATGCAATTTATCGCAATAGCGAACAATGTACAACTCAAAATACTACCCTGAGGCACCCTATTTTCCTGAATAAAATCATTGAATAAGGTATTATTTACCCTTACCCGGAAGTATCTATCTGACATAAAATTATCTATAAAAACAGAGAGGTTCCCTAGGAACCCCCACTTAAAAAGGGTCTTTAAAATGCTGTACCGCCAAGTGGTGTCGTATCCCTTCCCCAAATCCAAGAAGTGTTGTTTATGGAGGAAGGTGTCACGAACCGCTTACAAGGCGGACAAGATTATCAACCGTGGATCAGTTAAAATGGTTTATAGGTTTGGTAATTGAAAATGATATAAAACAAGGAGATGCTCAAGTGATGTTTATGCATCAATGTGGTCCAGCCAAATCTTATTTTTGGCCAACAAAAGTGATACAGGTTGGGTTCCCTTTCAATATTTCTTGTGTTATTGAAGTACCATCAACTAGTACATGAAGGATAATATTAAATGAAAGAAAATTGTCAAAAGTTAAATATTAAAAAGTGGGGAAGTTTCCAGAAGTAGAACTAGAAGTTTATTTTATGTTTTGTAAATTTGATGAGAAAAATGACATAATTATGCCTATAGGCTTTGCATCTTATGAACATGTTTTTGTAATAATTCATTAAGTAAGAAATCATACAGGTAGTAAGACGCGGTGAAACAAAGAAACTTATTTTAAATGAAAAAGTTATCCCTCAAATATGTTCCTACATCATTTCATAAAAAAAATTCTGCTCTCTTTAACAATAGCATTTACATTTTTTGAAAACCATGACTTTAGGTTTTAATATCTTTCTACTAACAATATAGCCTACTTTTATTTTTTAGAAAAGTTTTTTTTCTTTCAAACTCATAAAACATTGTTAGGTTTTATTTTTAATACATAATTGAAATCTATTGTTTATTCTGAATGCATATGCCAAATCGAGGGCTTAGTGTCAAAGAACCATAACTACAAAAGTTTGGTTTTTTTGAGTTACAGTCACTAGTGAAGTTGCAAAACTAAGTCCTATCATGTGTCAAAGAATTGTATCTCTAGTTAATATGGTTTTCATATTAGGTCCAGCCTTAACTACAAATCAAGCAAGTTGAGTTAGAGTGAAAGGGTTGTATTTCTTGTTAAGTCTCTTTGACTCACTTTTTAGTACCCATACAGTGTTAGAGACAAAGAAACGTATCTTGATATAAGGTGGTTTGACACTAAAGGACTTGACTAGTTGTCTTGAGGTAAGGTTAGCAGTGCCTAATTGAATCAGCTGATCACTTTAGTTGGGTTTTTGTAAAACAATTGATCTGTGCATTTAATGACAGAGCTCTACATCTTTGTTGTCGAGTATTATAAGTTATTATTTGTGTGTATTCTTTATAAATTAGGTACATTCGTGATGTTTTGACTCTTGCTGCTAATAGCTTAGATAGCCATGGAATGAGAATAACATTTAGTAAAGTTCGCCTTAGAACAGCTATGCAATAACAATGACAATGGTTCTATCTCCAAACAAGATTGTTCTAGTTCTGAATATAGTTTAAAACATACAAACAGAAGATCACAAAAAGAAACGAACAAAGAAAATAATATTGTATCTTTAAAACAAAGTGAAAGTGTGCTAGTTGACCAAATTGAACAAGAGACACCAGAGGGCAGCTCTTGTCGATCCTTGGAACCATCCATCTTGGTTGTTTTAGATGATGCGTTGAGACTGAATGATTTAACTTCTGATCATGAATGTAGTGAGAAACTGTGTATGGACCTAGATTTGAAAATTGATACACAGTGTGCTTCATCTACACAGGTGAGATGATTTAAATGTTTAGGTTATTATTACAATATTATCAAAATATAAACTTATAGAGCATAAAACATTCATAATTATTGTTTTATTTATAATTATATAGTCATAACAATACATATTGATATAAAATATACATATTCTTAACTGAACAATATAAATTAAAAAAGTATTTAGTTTCTATAAAATGTTTTTAAAGTCCTAACATCGCATGCACTAGACACTTCTAGATGTGTTATATTATTTAACCTCACATTCTACAGGTGTATATAAGGTTTTAAAATAACAATCTCCAGCCTGAATTTACACATTCTTTTAGAAAAATAAAAATTAATTTTTATTAAACTCAGCTAATGTGTAAAAATGTCACAAGAGTGTTTTAATCCCAATTACTAGCTAAGTAGTTTTGTATGAGTGATACATTATTACAGTTTGATCTTATTAATTATGTTGAGCTACTTATTTAACTTTTTAGAACTAAGGTTTGTAATTAGATCTTATACACCACTACTTTTATTATTATGTAGCTATTTATTTTTGTTAAGGTAATTAATGTAAACGAGCCAAATGATTATGTGGATGACGAAGAATATGAACTCAAGGATCCAATCTATGCACCCAATGTTGACGATGTTTTATATTCCGATTCTCTTCCTTCAAGTCAAGATGTGGTGAGTGTTTTAAATACGCTAATTAGATAATAATATTTTATATTACTAAGATTGTATGGATATTTTAAAGGATACTTTATATTTTTTAGATTGCTTAGAGTTCTAAAAATATTTACGGATGTTTCAGACTCCAGTCAAACGAAGAAAAACTTCCAAAGTATCTCCAAAGAGCTTCTACAAATTGCAAAATATACCTCTGCTAGATTTGATGCCAGTTTCTACAAATACAGAACTCAAGCCTACAAATAAAACATCAGTTCCTATTGAAGAATCTTTTGAAACAAATGAGATTGTTTTTGATACAGATGACATTGGTAATAGCTTAGAGCCTAAGATTCCTCATGCAGAAGTAGTAGCTCATTTGAAAAAGAAAACTCGCAATAAAAGAGCTAACCCAGATGGATGGCAGCGTAACAATTTAAAAATGAAGATTCAATCTGGACAAGCATATGTGACTGGAAGTGGCAGTAAAAAAGAATCTAAATCTGTTAAGCCCCAAGACTGTACTAAATGTATTCACAAATGCAGTTTTAACTTCAATGAAGAAGATAGGAATAGGATCCACACTGAGTATTGGAAATTAGCTGATGTAAATAGAGACAGTACCTAAATTTATTGATTGTTGAAAAAGAAAAAGAAGTGCTTCGTACAAAATCTGAAGTTTCTAGAAGACAAAACACCAGAGTCTTTCACCTAGCCTCCTCAGACCCAGGATTTTTTTTTTCTCTATTCCAGATTTTTTTTTTTTAATTATAGTTTAAAGGGCACTTTGGAGTAATAGAAAAATACAAAAAAATATATATTTGCACCAGGGACCTAAGTGAAACCTTATGTCCCTTTACGGGGACGTTGGGCCTCCATGCGTAAGATGTAAACACGTGTTGAATTCACAAGATTTTAAAATTGTAAAGGCAACAGAGGACTTTTAACTGTGCAATTGATACACTCACATGTATTTTGAAAATTCATTTAATATATTTGGACACACAACTTCTTATTTTACATAATTTACTCTCAAAACACCATGCTACTAAACATTTTATGTAATTATGAAACAACTAAAAGGTTTTAATGGTATTATGGTGTATTTTCTTATAACAAACTAAAATCTAATGTTATACTATAACAAAATTTTCACAATGAACATTATTTTATAAGATTTCAAAAATACTTTTGTCATAACTTTTTTTTTCCCATTGTTTTGTAGTTCAAAGCTCATGGTACAGCTTAAAGCAATTTCTGGTTTCCTGCAAGCACAGGAATACTTTACACGTAGAGCAACAAACTCTGGCCTTGTTAGCATTACACCCAGGCAGCCGACATCTATTCTTTTTCACAGGAGTTGGAAACTCTGGCATGTGAAGAACATGTTTTTTTTCTCAACTCATCTGCAGGATGTGGGATAAATGCTCTGGAACGCCTTGGTGTTGGTTCTTCATTGTCATCTTGAGGTGTGTTGCTAAGTCTATCATCAGGTACATAAGAATAGATTAGATGTTCCTCATATTTGACTCTGAAGTCAAGATAGTTGGGGACATCTTTTCGTGGAGTTTTCAAGGATGCTTGATCATGGCGATATTCAATCCAGGCAGCAGCAAATGACATATCAATAAGACGCATGATAAGACGCATTGTCCACTTTTTTGTTCGTGCACTTATGCGATACATACTGATAACACGATCCAATAAATCCACCCCACCCATATTCTCATTGTATGACTTGACAATTGCAGGCCCCTTCACACCGATATACTGGTTATCTTTCTTTGACCAACGTCGGCATTGATCGTTTGGCGTCACTCCCTCTTTACTAGAAATTAATGTGACAGGTCGATTGTCAAACCATTTGACTAGATTGCAATCTGACCATCACTTCTAACAGCCTGGTCAATGGATCCTCTACCCTCCTTTTTCATCACATTGTCACTTGTTAGACCACAGCCTGAGGGTATGCGGCCTTTTTGAATTGTACCAGTCCCCTGAACTTGTGCTTTGATATGGAGTGCATCTAAAAGTGATACAGATGTGAAATACCTGTCCATATAAATAGTTACGCCTGGTGGAAGGGTTTCAGAGAGGCAAAGAACTGCCTTCCCACCTATATCAATACCTTGATATGCATCATCTATTATCTTGTCACCCTTACCTTGATACAGAAAAAAGTCTAAGGGTAGGCCATCAGTGGCTGGTGCTACAAAGTGTTTTAGTCCACAGGGATTTGGCTTTCCCTTGATGTATTGACGTGCCGCTACATGGCCCCAAAAAGGAATCATCTGCTCATCAATTGATACTAGCAGAGGCCTAGGGTTGAGACGACAACCATTCCTAACAATCTGAATAAAAGGATAGACTTTCCAGAATTTGTTGGATTGTTTTTATTCATCTGTTACTTTAGAATCATCTCTTATCTTTAGATTGTTTATAATACTAAAATACCTATTTCTTGACATACTGTCTGCAATAACTGCAATACGAGTTTTTTTAGCCCAGTACATTCTAATTCTTGGAAATTTTAAATATGACATGATTACTGTGATTCCGATAAAACATCTCATTTCTTCAACAGAACAATTTAATGTTCTCCCCGTGTCAGCTAGGTGTCTTTGGTTTGTATACAGACATACTAATTCAAATACATCATTTGGTATGTATTTACTCACATAATCGCGGGGTGGCAAGTTAACAGCATTCCCTGGTGTCACTTCATGATCAGGTGCTGGTGGTAGGGGGAAAAAAATCAATCGTTTTCTTCCAGAATTGTCTTCTGCTAGTTGGGCTACTCAAAGGCTGATCAGCCACACTATCATCATCATCATCTTCATCATCATCAGTCTCTTGATTTTGATTTTCTGAATCATGGACTGTAAATGTGGGATCATCGCCTTCATCGTCTGAGATCTCCAAATCAGATTCATTCCCGTCTATTTCAGCATTCACAAATTCAATGAAGGCAGTTGTGTCTGCGAGAAAATAAAATAAAAAGCATTGTAATGTAATTTTTGTAAAAAAAATATTATTTACATTTGAAACTTTAATAAAAATTAATTTCACTTTAAAGGTGACCTGGTGGTCTAGGGGTAAGGTGTCAAACTTCTATGCTGGCGGCCGGGGTTCAATCCTCGGTCCCGGCACAGATTTATCTGATTACCAAACCCTTCCTTCACCTCTGACAAGACATCTTGTGAATGTGGGGAATGCCAGGCCTCCACCGTGGTTCGGATTCCACGTTAAACTGTAGGTCCTTCATTTCATCTCACAATCACCCTACCATTACACATTAGCGTAAGTGTGTATAACCCGAACGGGTAGTAAGACGCGGTGCTAATAATAATAATAATAATAATAATAATAATAATAATAATAATAATAATAATTTCACTTTAAAAAAAGTATTGACACTTTGTGAAACTAAAAAGAGCACATACATTCAGTTATCAGGCTGAACAATAATAAAAATAGAATAAAAATAAGTAAGAAAAACTGGAATAATCTTTACAGATCTTACACAATGGAAACCAATGTCTCCTACAGGGGACATAGGAAAATAATAGCATGTGGTGAAGACTAGCTACTTGATTTTGAACCAACTAAATTTATCATAGATTAGTTATATATTTAAAAGTATTATTACATGCTTTAATAGAGACACATTATAAAAAAGAGAAATTAAAAAATTACTTACTTGTCTCCGCGCCAACAAAAGCACGCTTTCTTGGGGCAGCCATTTTCTCAATGTCTTCTGAAGAATAAATATCAAGCTCTTGAAAAAAAATATTATTTCAACACATGCTGCCATCTATCCTCTAAGCAACGAAACCCATTCCAGGTTGACCAACAAACTTATCTCGCCGCCAGAAATTTATAAACAATTTACTGTACAATGTCGCTGGGCCTGAGGAGGCTAGTCAAAAACAAGGAGTCAATGTCAAAAGTTTTTTTTAGCCACGTTTGATATATCAGACACTGTTGTGGAAAATGTACTAAAAAAAGGAATGTCTTTAACATGGTTGATATTGACAAACGTGAATGACACACTCCAGGGGTAAAGAGACCTGATAGTAGCCGAGAGTACATTATAAAGCACATAAATTCATTCCCAAAAGTTCCATCACATTACACACGCAAAGACACGAAAAAAGAATACCTAGCATCTGATCTGAGTGTTTCAAAAATGTACGACATGTATCTTGAAAAGCGTGACTCAGAAAATGTTGTTCCAGAGAAAATATGGTTTTATCTTAACATTTTTGATAGTAACTTCAATTTATCTTTTCACACACCCAGAAAGGACATGTGTGACCAATGTTACAAGTTTGAGCACATGACGGAAGAGCAAAAGCTTTTAAATTAAGAGAAACAAGACAGCCACTTGGAAAAAAAAAACTCGTACTTTCAAAGATTTATTTAAAATAAAAGCAATAAATGGTGAGTGCCAATTTTTGGGATTTGATTTTGAAGCTTTACAATACTGCCCAGCTATAAAAGCAAAGGCTATTTTTTATAAAAGAAGATTGGCTATATACAACCTAACAGTATACAATGTAGCAACACGAAAAGCGCAGTACAAACACTGGACATTACGGTTATAGATCAGCTATTTTTTTGAACCGGGCCACTCCCGGATCGAGTGACTCGGTGCATGCCCACATTGAATTATTATTATTATTATTATTGTTTAACGGCCCATCGACATAGGGCCTTGAAATATATAAAAACATAATAAAATCCCCATAGGGGAAAGAGATATAACATTCACCATCTGAGACACTCCATAGGAGTGCTCAAATGGCCTCTTGGTATAAATTAAGTGATACACCTGCTAAAAAAAACCACAAGTGTATCACTTCAATAAAAAGACAAAACAAACATATTAAAATATAACACGTTAAAAAGACAAAACAACATGTTAAATTGTAATAAAACTGTTAAAAATATCTCAATATGAGATAATATCCAAAAGAGCCACTTTATAAAAGTGACTCAAATGGCATTAAAAAGATCCGCCTGGCGTATAAAACGGAGTAAACAAATAACTCCATCCGCACTATCGCGTAATAAAAAACGTAAGTCACCTTTAAAGCCTTCGACGCTTTTTTTAAAGTTATTTTTTCGGCGGTCCCTCGCTGGTCCTTCCCCAAGGCACCAGTGGGACTCGCCTTTGCGACCTCGCCTGTACCACCACTCATCCCGACCTCCGGCGTTCCTGAGGCGGGGTTGAGCGGCTCGACAACGGTCGCAGATGGTTTAGGACCCCGAGGAGGACTCGGGGGTGTTCCTCGAGTGGGGCTCGGCGGGGTTCCTCGAGGAGGACTCGGAGGGGGTCCACGAGGAGGGGTCGGGGGTTTCCCCGAGGAGGCCTCCTCGGGGGTAAAGGTGGTGGAGGCGACTTCGGCGGGGGTGTCGCCCCATGTACCAATTTTGGCACCACCATAGATGGTGCTGGCTGTCTTTTAGTGTCTCGAGTAGAGACGATTGGCACAGGTCGTGTAGGCGTTTTGGCGATATTAACTGCGCAATGACAGTTGGGGCAATTTATGTTCTGGCTTACAATTTGACTATAAGATGTCTGAAATACCGGAGCTTGACTGGATACATATTCCTTGCGGGCCTGGGAATAAGGGATCTTCTTTTCACATTGGATCTCCAGGACTTTTTTCTCCACCTTCCATTTCGGACAGGTCCGAGACCAAGCAGAATGCGGACCCTTGCAGTTGATGCAGCACTTAGAGGAGACTCACAAGGTGTATCGTGAGCCTCCTGTCCGCAATCCGCACAGGTTGGCCTTCCACGGCATCTCAGCTTCGTATGCCCAAATTCCTGGCACTGAAAACAGCGCCGAGGGTTAGGGACATACGGCCGGACCCTGAGCACGTGGAAGCCTGCTCGAACCTCCTTTGGGAGGATGGGAGTCGCAAAGGTGAGGATATATGTATCCGTCTTTTTCTCTTGTCCGTTCTTTTTGTTAATGATACGGTAGACCCCGGTGACATGCTGGGGGGAAAGTTCCTCACAGATCTCCTCAATGCTTACGCAGTCGAGGTCATAACAAGTGACCACTCCCTTGCAAACATTGAGGAACCTGTGGGGCTCCACCTTCACCTGTATATTTGCCGTATTACTCAACGGTATTTCAGAGATCGCCATAATATTTGAGGATTGTGTGTCGGTCATAGTCTGAATCATAATGGTGCCATCACGCAGTTTCCTTATTAAAACGTCAGATTTTGCTGCTCCATTTATCACTCTTTCAAGGATAAATGGGCTGACACGTTTCAGATCTAGACTTTCTTCAACTCGAGACATCACCAGGAAGAGGGGCTGGGGCCTCACCACTTCCTGGCTTTTTATCAAGACAGGGCTGGACGGCCTTACCCGTTTCCGCCTCTTATCATTAATACGGCCCTGTGAGGGGCCGGGCAGTGAGATGCCAGCGGAACTTGGCAGTACGGTGCCAGCGGACAGTAAGGTGTCAGCTGTAACAATTAACTCATTCATGAGTGGGAGGACAACCTGCAAAAGTACTCGGATCGTAGACCCAGGTTGATCCCAGTTGGTTCTACCACATAGGGCCCTGTTAACTCTTCCGACGAGAGGCTCCATATGACGCTAGACATGACAACCTTCATATGGAGCATCGCCGGAAGAGAGGTCACCGCAGCAAGTGTATGCAGGAAAGTGCTAATTTTACGTCCGAAACCCTCATGAACGCAACCGGTCTTTTCTCAAGGTAGGGTACCCGGTTGTCATCCCTAAGGCCCTTCTACCAAGATATTACAACCGGCGCACTTTCATTCGGGAGCTCAAGGCAGTGGTATCCAATAATAAACAGAGAAGAGCCGGGTTAGTTGCCAAGGTCGTCAACGGAAAGGCTAAAGGCCTCTGTGCAGGATGAATGGTGGGGGAAAGGAAGAAAAAGGTAAGGATAGATAAAGCGAAGGGGGAAGAGTGAAAAAAAGGTAGAAAGTGAAGGAAGAAGAAAATGATGTGAAAGAAAAGATATAGGATAGGTTTGTCCCACACGAGGTACGTCCTGCACAGAAGCCTCCCCTTTTAGTTGCTTCTTACGACAAGCAGGGGTTACTGCGGGACTATTCTAAACCCCGTCCCGCAGGGGGGCCCACATTGAAACACCCAGCAGAAATATTGAGATATATGACCCATCTGGATAGTATACAGTGGCTAGACTTGCTTCAAAAGAAAGAAAATATGAGGTTCAAGAAGTAAATCAATCTGAAGTATATGATTTTAAAAAGTTGCATGAAGACATTATTAAAAATAGAAAAGTTGATGTCAATGGTAAAACTGTTCGCTGGCTAGATATCACATGGTTTCAATACAGAAAGAGCGATCCTGGTAGCATATATTTTAAGTATGACCAAAATGTATCTGCATTTGAATCATTTAAAGTATCTCTAAGAGAACGTAGAGGCTTCCGTATCAGCAACTTGACCTTGAGCCAAGCTTACCATGAACCCTTGAAAATTAAAAAAGAAAAGCTCTCGGACTTATTAGAGTTGTGCTTCAGTGGTGCTATAAGAGAACAATACCACCATTTCTACAGACTTCTGCAAGGAACAGAAGAAATTGATGTATCATCAAATGAGGACTAAATAAAGTTTACTAGTAGACTCTTACTAGGAGGCTAAACCATGTTTACAATGAGTGTTTTTTCAAATCTAAATTTAAAAAAATTTATACTTTGTTATAAGTTAAGTTTAATGTTCAATTTTCAATATTGTGTCTTTTCAAAACTTAAAAATTATTTAAAGATATGATTAATAGTAATGTCTATTAAAGTAAAACATGATAAATAATGAAAAATAGTCTAATATTGTTTCCCTTTCAATGAAAACACTCGGTGACAGCTAATAATTTTCATCTAGTTGACCTTACATCAAGGTAAACTTATATTAAGTCTGTATCAAATAAACTTATCTCTGTAAAGAAATGATAAAAAAATTATTTTAAACACCTTAGAATCAAGTTTTTAATGTAAAATGTGTTGCACTTGTTTGTGAGATGCTATTTTACCTAATAAAATTTACTGTTTTAAAATTAAAGAATTTTAAAGCTCTCTTATGAGCAATAACAATTTTAAAAAAAAATTTTTTAGCATTTCCTGAAAAACTTAGATTTTGTAGACAAGTCTTTTGACACTAAGCCCTCGAAATGTGATAAATTTATCCGTTCAAAAAAATTGATATCCTGAATATTATCTGCTACAATGTATTTCTAATGTGAGAGAAGATTTTTGGATCATAGAGGCTCATCTTTGTAGTAATATAAAATTTAAACTAATCATAATAGAGCTTTAAAATTTTAAATTTGAGAAAAAAATAATGCAAATAAAAGATGTGCCAAATGTGAAAAAAATTGGGATTAGTGGGTGACATTTTACTTTTTTATTGGATGATTTGAAACTAAATGACCCCCGAACAGAATTCCATCTATGGAGTTTTTTTTTTTTTAAACTTTTTCCTAAGAAGAATCAAACCAGAGGCACAGATTATCTCGATATTGTTAGTATTTTTCTGAAAAACAATGATATTGATGTTAAAAAATTGGTTTGTGTATGCACTGATAGATGTCCTTCAATGACCGGATCCGAGAAGGGATTTGTTTCCCTATTGAAAAATAGGGGAAACAAATTTCTTATCATTTCACTTTATCGTTCACCAAGAAAACTTAGCAGTGCGTATCTCCATTGCCTAAGCAGAGGACATTATGAAAACTGTAATAAATATAGCAGTTAATTATATCCAAGCACAAGAACTGAACCACAGAAAATTTAAGTCTTTTGGAAGAAATGGACAGTATTATTATAGCGATGTTCTTTAACATAACTTGGTGTGATGGCTAAGCAAAGGAAAAATTCTGGATCAGGCTTTTTCTTCACAGCAAGAAATACTTTTGTTTTTACAACAAAACAATGAAGTTTATAGCCTAGCAAATTTGAAAATGATGGAGGATAGTGTCTTTTAGCTTTTATGTGTGACATCACAGAAAAACTTGTGAGCTCAATCCTGGTTTACAGGGTTAAAATAAAATTAGTTTGCAGATAGTGACTAAAGTATTTGCTTTTGAAGAGAAACTAAACATCTATTGCAAAGAACTACAGAACCAAATACTAGATAATTTTCTAGCCATAACAAAAACCTAAACAAGATTGTATGGTATTGACATAGCTCAAGAAAACTTTTCGATTATTTAAATTATTTAGTTGCCTTTTTCAAGAAATTTAAGAGCAGATTTCAGAATTTACAAATTACAGTAGGCTTACTTATTAAGAATTGTCTGTTGCTAGTAGAAAAGCAATTATTACACAACTAGCTGCATTAGGATATGATCATGCAAAGCTACTTGATGAATTTATTGAGTTCAAAAATGATACAAACCAGGAAGTTATTTTTAAAGAAAAGAGAAGGAAAAAGTAGTGCCTGAAAAATACAATCTACTAATGACTAAACTGGCAAAGTCACCACCATCTCACGAAAATATCGTAAGAGTTTATCAAGAAGCCAGATTGGAACCTCAAAGCCCAGCTGAAGACATCTGGGCCCTACATGAACAAGACGAATGGTACCAAACCATCGAACCAGGAGATTGTCGAGGAGGAGTGGAATACGCCTCGACACCCATCCAAGCCGACCTGCTAGCGCAGGCCTGGCTTCAAGCCAACAAGCAAAGAGGAGGGATCGATCATTCAAGATGCCGCCATCTAATCCTCCACTAAGTATGGATAGTCTGGCCTCGCTAGTCCAGGAGCTGGGCATTGACGTTATCGAAACCAACGAGGATCCAACATCCAGCCAGGAGCCGCCTCCCCACCTGGACTATCAGATACTCCGGAGACCCAACAGATGTGATCGACGAGCCTGACAACAGGCTAGCATCACCCTGCTTGGTGATAAGAGGACCTACAGTACCAATCACTTGGGAACCGGACAAGCAGCCCTCATCCACAAATGCACTTACAGATCCACAGCCGTCGATCCTCTGAAACCAGTCAAGATCAGGGATCGAAAGCTATTTCGACACTTGAAAGAAGGCATCGTCCTACCACGCCCAGCTGACACTCCACACCAAGTCCAACAAACACGATCCAGCCCTACCATGACGAAGATCATCGAAAACTGGGTATCATCAAGACTACAAGTCAGAGAGCCCTGCACGGACACCTTCCCGTTATTCCTTATCCCTAAACGGGACAAAGAGTAACGGGGTCATCCATCACTTTTCGACCTAGACGTACTGCATTCACGCACCTACATTCTTTCTCACAACGGCAGGAGCAGCCTTACGCCGGATCCTGAAGGACTACTACATTATCAAGACTTACCCCATCTCATGGATTCTACCAACTACCGTCTAGTATTCACATTGTTCGCATCAACATATCTTTGTGAATCATCTTATTCAAAAATGAAATATGCAAAGAATGTATACAGAATACAGCTTAGGTGCTGATTCTCACCTTGATGACCTATTGAAAGTAGCATGTAGCAAATATAAACCTGATTAGTCTAAAATAGTCAAAAGTTTGTCTTGACAGCAAAAATCACATACTTAATATTTAAATAAATGCTTGAATACATTTTGGCTTAGAGTTTTATTTTTTAAATTATTATATAATGAGGTACAGTGTACTATGTTGCGGTCCACATAACATAGCTTTACAGTTGATACAAGGCAACAAGAGGGCACAGTAAGGAAGGGGAGAGAGTTGGATTTCCTAAGAATTGTGATAACAAGAGCATGTCACGCAGAGTCCCAGTTCCGATGCAGCAGCCAGAGCATTGTGGCGATGGTTTGGAAAAATATGGAGTTAACTTCCTTTATAACTTACAAGATTTCACGGACATTTCTTTAGCAATACCCAAGAACAAAGATGGTTCTTGAGTAGAAATTATATGCCATGTTATTGTAAAATATTAGCCTATTATACTAAGACTGGAATAGTAGACAAAGCAGACATGTTAAAATCAACCTACAAGCTTGATCAAAAAAGTAAGAAGTGGTGATGAAAGATATTTTGAAACTTACTCGATGTAACAATAATAAATGCTTTCATAATCAACAAAGAAAAATAGGGAATAAATCGGCTTAACAAGTTTCGACAATAATGTAGGCCTAATAATAGGCCGAGTTGGTTTCAACTTAATCCTCAACTCGTTCGCGGAAGAGGTCACAAAAACATCAAAAGTGATTAAGGCCCTGCATTGCTTTGGCGACAAGGTATGCTATAACAAATCATCTTATATGTCAGACAAGGGTTCATCTCGCAAAGGTGTAGGCCTAAAGTGCAATATAGATAAGGAATATCATAGAACAAGATTACTGTGTTGGACATGGAATATGCGACTTTGCATATCCAATGCAAACAACTGCTTCACAGTTCACATAATTCCAAGAGAAGTTGGAGAAATGAGAAATGTATTCCGCCAAAAGAGCTCAGTTGTTTTACTATGAAACCACCTAAAAAGAGTAGCAATGCTAAAAACTCTTTTTAGTTCCAAATCTATGCGTATGTTTTTAACGTCACTAAAACCAGATTTTTAAAAGAAATGAGTTTAAGTTTTCAACTCTAAATTTTATGGCCAACAAAGAGTTATAATAACGGACATTGAATCCACAATTTCAGATATACCATAGATAAAAAATACAACAGAACATACTGAAACAGAAATGCAGCAGTGAATGTCATGTTTCGTAGTTGAGAATTGAGGGACATATTATTTCAAGCTAAGAAAAACAAGGTCAATCAAACCTCCAAAAACATTCGCATAGTACCCCGTGCAAGAAACGTATATATAAATGAAAATCTAACCACCTCAAACAGGGTTGTACTCTCAACTAGCCAAAAAGCCAGTAAGGATTAAAGAATGCTTTTTAAGTTTATTAGAGTTTAAGCTTGCAGTACAATAATTTACCAAACACAATTTTATTATCAATGTTACAATATAATTTATAAGTTAACAAAACAGTTTATCTCCTTGAGCAGAGCTATATTGGAACTCATCAATTATATTTAACCATTTTATATATTGGTGGATAGTGATACTACATTGAAATAGATATAATACAAGACTGTTAGATATTTGAGGACATTTTATTGTAAGAAAGGCTAATAAAGAAACAGCCCTTGTGCATTTATTAGAGTTAAAGATAATAATATGTTACATTCTTCAATAAAGTTACAGTGATTAATTTTAAATAATTATTTTGTAGCATTAAAAAAAATAGATTGTATTTATTATGTTACCGTTAAAGTAATAAATTAGTTATTATGCATAATGACTGCTTATTTTCCAAAGTAACCAATGTGGTCAGTAGTTGGGTACAACGTTTACAAAATTTAATTCATTATACTAACATTTTGATAATGTAGTATATGTATGGTACAAGTCTTGTTGTGCGCCGGAGATTGTAAACAACTGAGAAACAAGTGAAATGTGAAAACCGCCATGACAGACAAACGAGACAGTGCAGTACCACCTGTTCACCCGTCGACGCCAGCAGATAGGGGAGAGTATAGATGTGTTTGCCACTGATCTTCGCCGAATCGCCGATGGTTGTGGTTTTGGTGGTGAGGCGGTAATGGAAAAGATGCTCCGTAATCAATTTGTTTGCGGATTGGCCGACACTCAGTTACAGCAACAATTTTTTATCAAGCCCGACCTGACATTTAGAATAGCAATAGAAGCTGCCAAAGCGGCTGAAGTTGCCAGAAAATATGTAGAGGATGTACGAGATGAAGCAACAACACACGGAGCTGTATATGGGATTGGTAGCCAGGCCCAATATAAACCTACGTTCTAGCGAACGCGCCGGCAGGACACAAACCACGGGTCACAACTGCAAGTAAGGAATCCACCCTCAATCAAAGTAGGGCCTGGCCAGGAAAACCGAGGGAGAAGAGCATGGCATTTCTTTCCGGGACGGTTTTTGAGATGTGCAGGGCAACATCAAACACGCCGCTGTACGGTGGATCAAAACAAGCTTTACTGTACAACTTGTGATCGAAGAGGGCATGTGGAGCCTGTTTGTCTTTCGGAGACGAGACATGGTAGGAATACAGCAAGGGCACATCAGGTAACGGATATAACAGAGCCTCATAAACAGGATTCCGAGAAGCTATCAATAGAGGGGCTGGAACTATATAATATTAAAGACGTATCGAAACATAGTGTGCCTGACACCAAGAGGCAACCCACAATGCCAGCAATAAGACTTTCTCTGCGCATAGACGGTATGTTTCACACCATGGAGGTAGACACAGGGGCAGCCCTGACGGTCATCTAGGAGGAAACTTATAAAGTATTGTGGCCGCACCAACCCAAGTTAGAGTCCTTGGACTTGGATTTGCGTACCTGGGCAGCTGACACACCACTTAGGCTCAAAATCAGTAGAGGTACAATTTAAAGAAAAACGAGCTACCCTAACCCTGGCAGTAGCCACAGGCCATGGACCCAGTCTACTTGGAAGACCGTGGTTTGAGCCCCTTGGGCTCACAATTCATGGGCTGAATACGCATATACGCAGCTCAAAGTAGACGTGGAATCTGAAGATGTTTTAACAGTAAACACAATCAGGGGACTCCACCGGGTGCACCGCTTGCCATTCGGGATTAACGCGGCACCAGGCATTTTCCAAAGAATGATGGCTAACTTATTCGCAAATATGGAGGGAGTGGCAATCCTACTGGACGACATAGTAGTGGCAAGTAGAACGTTCCAAGAACACAAGGACAAACTCTGTCAGGTGTTTCAGCGACTCAGTGATGCGGGTCTTCGGGTGAAAATAGCAAAATGTCAGTTTGGAGTCCCAGCAACAACCTTTTTGGGATTTCGAATTGATGCTTCAGGCCTACACCCAGTAAGGGGAAAGTGCAGGTTCTGTGACTCATTAGCATATTCCAGGGGGGAGGGGGTGGGGTGAGGAGGGGATGGGAGCTGATGAGAAGGGTTGGAGCAGGCGAGGGATGGAGAGGGTTGAGGGGGGTGTAGAGCATCTGGTTTTTTCTTATACCTTCGTTAAACATGGTGCTGTTTCTGTGACTCATTTACATAATACAGGGGGTGGGGAGGGATAGATATGTTGATGTGAGATGTGGAGTGGAGCACCTGGGTGAGGGGTGGCGAGGGGGTCGATATTTTTTTTGGTGCAGCATTCGAGGACACAACTGTTGGGTGAGTGTTCGTGTCTCCTGGGATGCGGGGGAGGGGGTTGGGTTGAAGCACCTGGCTGACTGCGAGGAGGGAGACTTGTAATATTTTTTTGATGCGGCATACTAGGACACAACTTGGTTCTCCCTCTCTCTCATCAGAGGTGATGGTTCAGGGTTGAGTGTTCTCTCTCCCGACGAGCCGGCGAGTTTTTTTCTCGGGTCTCGGACAAGTATCCACTCTACCTTCACGCAAATGCGGGTTCATTCCCAAGGGCCTGGCGGATCCACTCTACCTTCACGCAAATGCGGGTTCACTTCCCCGGGAGGGCAGCTCATGGACAAGTATATTCTCCCTCAAACCCTGATGGTCAAGGATATGACAAGTATTATTCTCTTCTAAGTCAATAATCATTTAATGAGTTTAAAAGAATTGTTTACTCCTGGGTAGTATGCTACCTTAGTACAGCAAAGTTAAGACCTCTACATAAAACTTCAATACCGCGGAGGTTTTTAGTTTCAAAAAACAGAATACCACTCTTGAGTAGATCCGACCTAGATTCGAACCCTAGATGCGACCACCGGAGGGGATCTGAGTGGTCAGTCCTAGGTTGAATCCCTAGATCACAGGAAACAACCTAACGGAACAGGCTACTGATCTAGAAGTCCCGGGTTCAACCTAATGGAACAGGCTACTGATCTAGATGTCTCGGGTTCGGAACAGGCTACAGATCCCTAGGTCCTAGGTTGAATCCCTAGATCATAGGATAACAGTATGAAGCCTGGACCAGATTGAAGATAAGCACTCTATCAATAAGAAGTAGGAACAGTATGAAGTAGAATCAGATTGGATACAAGCACTCTTACAATATGAAGTAGGATCAGATTGAAGATAAGCACTCTAACAGTATGAAGTCTGGACCAGATTGGAGACAAGCACTCTAACAGTATGAAGTAGGATCAGATTGAAGATAAGCACTCTAATAGTATGAAGTAGGAACAGATTGGAGACAAGCACTCTAACAGTATGAAGTAGGATCAGATTGGATACAAGCACTCTTACAATATGAAGTAGGATCAGATTGGAGACAAGCACTCTAACACTATGAAGTAGAATCAGATTAAAGATAAGCATTCTTACAATATGAAGTCTGGACCAGATTGAAGATAAGCACTCTAACAATATGAAGTAGGAACAGATTGGAGACAAGCACTCTAACAGTATGAAGTAGAATCAGATTGAAGATAAGCACTCTAACAATATGAAGTAGAATCAGATTGAAGATAAGCACTCTAACAGTATGAATTAGAATCAGATTGGAGATAAGCACTCTAACAATATGAAGTAGGATAAGATTGGAGACAAGCACTCTAACAGTATGAAGTAAAATCGGATTGGAGACAAGCACTCTAACAGTATGAAGTAGAATCAGATTGAAGATAAGCACTCTAACAGTATGAAGTAGGAACAGATTGGAGACAAGCACTCTAACAGTATGAATTAGAATCAGATTGAAGATAAGCACTCTATCAATAAGAAGTAGGAACAGATTGGAGACAAGCACTCTAACAGTATGAAGTAGAATCAGATTGGAGACAAGCACTCTTACAATATGAAGTAGAATCAGATTGGATACAAGCACTCTTACAATATGAAGTAGGATCAGATTGGATACAAGCACTCTAACAGTATGAATTAGAATCAGATTGAAGATAAGCACTCTAACAATATGAAGTAGGATCAGATTGGAGACAAGCACTCTAACAATATGAAGTAGGGTCAGATTGGAGACAAGCACTCTAACAGTATGAAGTCTGGACCAGATTGGAGACAAGCACTCTAACAGTTAGAAGTCTGGACCAGATTGAAGACAATCACTATAGCAGTATGAAGTCTGGAGCAGATTGAAGACAAGCACTCTATCAGTATGAAGTCTTGACCAGATTGAAGACAGGCACTCTAACAGTATGAAGTCTTGACCAGATTGAAGACAAGCACTCTAATAGTATGAAGTAGAATCAGATTGGAGACAAGCACTCTTACAATATGAAGTAGGATCAGATTGGATACAAGCACTCTTACAATATGAAGTAGGATCAGATTGAAGATAAGCACTCTATCAATAAGAAGTAGGATCATATTGGGTACAAGCACTCTAACAGTATGAAGTCTGGACCAGATTGAAGATAAGCACTCTTACAATATGAAGTAGGATCAGATTGGAGACAAGCACTCTAACAGTATGAATTAGAATCAGATTGAAGATAAGCACTCTAACAATATGAAGTAGGAACAGATTGGAGACAAGCACTCTAACAGTATGAAGTAGAATCAGATTGGAGACAAGCACTCTTACAATATGAAGTAGGAACAGATTGGAGACAAGCACTCTAACAGTATGAAGTCTGGACCAGATTGGAGACAAGCACTCTAACAGTATGAAGTAGAATCAGATTGAAGATAAGCACTCTAACAATATGAAGTATGATCAGATTGGATACAAGCACTCTAACACTATGAAGTAGGAACAGATTGGAGACAAGCACTCTAACAGTATGAAGTAGGATCAGATTGAAGATAAGCACTCTAACATTATGAAGTCTGGACCAGATTGAATATAAGCACTCTAACAATATGAAGTAGGAACAGATTGGAGACAAGCACTCTAACAGTATGAAGTAGAATCAGATTGAAGATAAGCACTCTAACAATATGAAGTAGAATCAGATTGAAGATAAGCACTCTAACAGTATGAATTAGAATCAGATTGGAGATAAGCACTCTTAACAGTATGAATTAGAATCAGATTGAAGATAAGCACTCTAACAATATGAAGTAGGATCAGATCGGAGACAAGCACTCTAACAATATGATGTAGAGTCAGATTGGAGACAAGCACTCTAACAGTATGAAGTCTGGACCAGATTGGAGACAAGCACTCTAACAGTTAGAAGTCTGGACCAGATTGAAGACAATCACTATAGCAGTATGAAGTCTGGAGCAGATTGAAGACAAGCAGTCTATCAGTATGAAGTCTGGAGCAGATTGAAGACAAGCACTCTATCAGTATGAAGTCTTGACCAGATTGAAGACAAGCACTCTAATAGTATGAAGTAGAATCAGATTGAAGATAAGCACTCTTACAATATGAAGTAGGATCAGATTGGATACAAGCACTCTTACAATATGAAGTAGGATCAGATTGAAGATAAGCACTCTATCAATAAGAAGTAGGATCAGATTGGGTACAAGCAC
This sequence comes from Timema cristinae, assembly GCA_039000515.1. NCBI lineage: Eukaryota > Metazoa > Arthropoda > Insecta > Phasmatodea > Timematidae > Timema > Timema cristinae. The sequence goes on from JBCFYV010000726.1 coordinate 50,590, forward strand.
TCTAACAGTATGAAGTCTGAACCAGATTGAAGATAAGCACTCTTACGATATGAAGTAGGATCAGATTGGAGACAAGCACTCTAACAGTATGAATTAGAATCAGATTGAAGATAAGCACTCTAACAATATGAAGTAGGAACAGATTGGAGACAAGCACTCTAACAGTATGAAGTAGAATCAGATTGGAGACAAGCACTCTTACAATATGAAGTAGGAACAGATTGGAGACAAGCACTCTAACAGTATGAAGTCTGGACCAGATTGGAGACAAGCACTCTAACAGTATGAAGTAGAATCAGATTGAAGATAAGCACTCTAACAATATGAAGTATGATCAGATTGGATACAAGCACTCTAACACTATGAAGTAGAATCAGATTGAAGATAAGCATTCTATCAATATGATGTAGGAACAGATTGGATACAAGCACTCTAACACTATGAAGTAGAATCAGATTAAAGATAAGCACTCTTACAATATGAAGTAGGATCAGATTGGATACAAGCACTCTAACACTATGAAGTAGAATCAGATTGAAGATAAGCACTCTTACAATATGAAGTAGAATCAGATTGGATACAAGCACTCTAACAGTATGAATTAGAATCAGATTGAAGATAAGCATTCTAACAATATGAAGTAGGAACAGATTGGATACAAGCACTCTAACACTATGAATTAGAATCAGATTAAAGATAAGCACTCTTACAATATGAAGTAGGATCAGATTGGATACAAGCACTCTAACACTATGAAGTAGAATCAGATTGGAGACAAGCACTCTAACAGTATGAAGTCTGGATCAGATTGGAGACAAGCACTCTAACAATATGAAGTAGGATCAGATTGAAGATAAGCACTCTAACACTATGAAGTAGGAACAGATTGGAGACAAGCACTCTAACATTATGAAGTCTGGACCAGATTGAATATAAGCACTCTAACAATATGAAGTAGGAACAGATTGGAGACAAGCACTCTAACAGTATGAAGTAGAATCAGATTGAAGATAAGCACTCTAACAATATGAAGTAGAATCAGATTGAAGATAAGCACTCTAACAATATGAAGTAGGATCAGATTGGATACAAGCACTCTAACAGTATGAATTAGAATCAGATTGGAGATAAGCACTCTAACAATATGAAGTAGGATAAGATTGGAGACAAGCACTCTAACAGTATGAAGTAAAATCGGATTGGAGACAAGCACTCTAACAATATGAAGTAGGATCAGATTGAAGATAAGCACTCTAACAGTATGAAGTCTGGACCAGATTGGAGACAAGCACTCTAACAGTATGAAGTAGGATCAGATTGAAGATAAGCACTCTATCAATAAGAAGTAGGAACAGATTGGAGACAAGCACTCTAACATATGAATTAGAATCAGATTGGAGACAAGCACTCTTACAATATGAAGTAGGATCAGATTGGAGACAAGCACTCTAACACTATGAAGTAGAATCAGATTAAAGATAAGCATTCTTACAATATGAAGTCTGGACCAGATTGAAGATAAGCACTCTAACAATATGAAGTAGGAACAGATTGGAGACAAGCACTCTAACAGTATGAAGTAGAATCAGATTGAAGATAAGCACTCTAACAATATGAAGTAGAATCAGATTGAAGAAAGCACTCTAACAGTATGAATTAGAATCAGATTGGAGATAAGCACTCTAACAATATGAAGTAGGATAAGATTGGAGACAAGCACTCTAACAGTATGAAGTAAAATCGGATTGGAGACAAGCACTCTTACATATGAAGTAGAATCAGATTGGATACAAGCACTCTTACAATATGAAGTAGGATCAGATTGGATACAAGCACTCTAACAGTATGAATTAGAATCAGATTGAAGATAAGCACTCTAACAATATGAAGTAGGATCAGATTGGAGACAAGCACTCTAACATATGAAGTAGGGTCAGATTGGAGACAAGCACTCTAACAGTATGAAGTCTGGACCAGATTGGAGACAAGCACTCTAACAGTTAGAAGTCTGGACCAGATTGAAGACAATCACTATAGCAGTATGAAGTCTGGAGCAGATTGAAGACAAGCACTCTATCAGTATGAAGTCTTGACCAGATTGAAGACAGGCACTCTAACAGTATGAAGTCTTGACCAGATTGAAGACAAGCACTCTAATAGTATGAAGTAGAATCAGATTGGAGACAAGCACTCTTACAATATGAAGTAGGATCAGATTGGATACAAGCACTCTTACAATATGAAGTAGGATCAGATTGAAGATAAGCACTCTATCAATAAGAAGTAGGATCATATTGAGTACAAGCACTCTAACAGTATGAAGTCTGGACCAGATTGAAGATAAGCACTCTTACAATATGAAGTAGGATCAGATTGGAGACAAGCACTCTAACAGTATGAATTAGAATCAGATTGAAGATAAGCACTCTAACAATATGAAGTAGGAACAGATTGGAGACAAGCACTCTAACAGTATGAAGTAGAATCAGATTGGAGACAAGCACTCTTACAATATGAAGTAGGAACAGATTGGAGACAAGCACTCTAACAGTATGAAGTCTGGACCAGATTGGAGACAAGCACTCTAACAGTATGAAGTAGAATCAGATTGAAGATAAGCACTCTAACAATATGAAGTATGATCAGATTGGATACAAGCACTCTAACACTATGAAGTAGAATCAGATTGAAGATAAGCATTCTATCAATATGATGTAGGAACAGATTGGATACAAGCACTCTAACACTATGAAGTAGAATCAGATTAAAGATAAGCACTCTTACAATATGAAGTAGGATCAGATTGGATACAAGCACTCTAACACTATGAAGTAGAATCAGATTGAAGATAAGCATTCTTACAATATGAAGTAGAATCAGATTGGATACAAGCACTCTAACAGTATGAATTAGAATCAGATTGAAGATAAGCACTCTAACAATATGAAGTAGGATCAGATTGGATACAAGCACTCTAACAGTATGAAGTAGAATCAGATTGGAGACAAGCACTCTAACAATATGATGTAGGAACAGATTGGAGACAAACACTCTAACACTATGAAGTAGAATCAGATTGAAGATAAGCACTCTAACAATATGAAGTAGGATCAGATTGGAGACAAGCACTCTAACAGTATGAATTAGAATCAGATTGAAGAAAAGCACTCTAACAATATGAAGTAGGAACAGATTGGAGACAAGCACTATAACAGTATGAAGTAAAATCGGATTGGAGACAAGCACTCTAACAGTATGAAGTAGAATCAGATTGAAGATAAGCACTCTAACAGTATGAAGTAGGAACAGATTGGAGACAAGCACTCTAACAGTATGAATTAGAATCAGATTGAAGATAAGCACTCTAACAATATGAAGTAGGATCAGTTTGGAGACAAGCACTCTAACAGTATGAAGTAGAATCAGATTGGAGACAAGCACTCTTACAATATGAAGCAGGATCAGATTAGAGACAGGCACTCTAACAGTATGAAGTAGGAACAGATTAGAGACAAGCACTCTAACAGTATGAAGTCTGGACCAGATTGAAGACAGGCACTCTAACAGTATGAAGTCTGGAAAGTTCAAAAAATATTATTTCCAGATATGACGAGTATATTCTCCCTCTCACAGGTCTCGAAGTATCCAGCAAATGTGGGTTCACTTCCCAATTCCTATCTCCCTCCGATGGTCAGGTGTGTTAGGATAACCGTACTTAATCGATGAATTGTTTTCAGGTTAAATGTGAATAGTTACACCCGTATGTGTATAGGTGTGTGTGTGTGTGTTTTAGGATAACCGTACTTAATCAATGAATTGTTTTCAGGTTAACAATACGAGGTTCGAACCTTGCTTCCCGGGATAATTGTACTCGAAACTAATATGGCTCATTCATGCGGAGGGGGGAGAGTAAACATTGAATTGTTTTCAGGAACAGGCTACAGATCCATAGGTCCTAGGTTCAATCCCTAGATCACAGGAAACAACCTGGATATGACAAGTATATCTCTCTCTCTCTCTCGGTATGGAACACCCGGGTGGAGGGGTTATCTCTCGCATCGTGACGTAGCGTTTAAACCCCATGGATAGGGTTGTAAGGTGTCCCACACGGTAAAGTGTGTCGCGGGGGGCTTGACCTAGTGACTACGGTGCACAGCTGCTCTTGAAAGAGCCGTACATTATCATAACAGTCAAGGTATTAGAACATAAATTTCTTGAGGGTCTAGATCTGTGTACTTTGTAGGAGGTCTTCGGACGGTTCTCTTTCTCCCCAGGGGTCGGAGAGTTTCTCTCTCTGACAAGTATGAGTTTTTTGAGTTAGACGAACTTGGATGTCCTTCCTGAGAAAGCTAAAAAAACTGTACAACGCGAACAAGTGCGCTACTCATTACGCTAGCTTCTATTCTTGTGCTATGGAAAATGTTCTACTACTTAAAGAATGGTTTAAATCTACCCATGCAGAACTTTTACGATCCGACTAGGAGAGGAGTTGAAGAGAGTGTATTTAACCAATTTTAAGGTAATTAATTAAGATTGTTTGAACTTTGGTTAAAAAAGTAATTAATGGACTTTGTGTTTTTAAGGTAATGTAATTAACACTTTAAATGTATGAATCTTGTAAAAGAATTAATGAAAAGGTAATTAATTTGACTAATCCGATATTGTTAACTTCTCCATAATCCTGCCTCATTTAAACATTGTTCGAACATTAGTTAATTCAATATTCAAATGAAGTAACTGATTTAGGAATGGTTTAAATCTACACATGCAGAACTTTTACGATTCTACTAGGTGAGGAGTTGAAGAGAGTGTATTTAACCAATCTCCTTGTTACATCCTCATTTAAAGGTAATTCATTTAATGGTAATTCAATATTCAAATGAAGTAACTGTTTGTTTTTAAGGAGGATTGTTTGAACTTTGCTTAATTCAATATTCAGATGAATTTTTAAGGTAATTAATGGTTGAACTTCGTAATGTAATTAACTTTATTAAATGTATGAATCTTGTAAAAGAATTAATGAAAAGGTGATTAAGACCGTTCGAACTTTGGCTAATGTATGTTTATGATCGAACTTTAACATACTAAGCCGATAAATGATAGAACTTTAAAGGTGATTAAGTTTTTTTGAACTTTGGCTAATTCAATATTCAAATGAAGTAACTGATTTAGGAATGGTTTAAATCTACACATGCAGAACTTTTACGATTCTACTAGGTGAGGTGTTGAAGAGAGTGTATTTAACCAATCTCCTTGTTACATCCTCATTTAATGGTAATTTGAACTTTGGCTAATTCAATATTCAAATGAAGTAACTGTTTGTTTTTTAAGGAGGATTGTTTGAACTTTGCTTAATTCAATATTCAGATGAATTTTTAAGGTAATTAACTTTATTAAATGTATGAATCTTGTAAAAGAATTAATGAAAAGGTGATTAAGACCGTTCGAACTTTGGCTAATGTAATTAATGGACTGTATGTTTATGGTTGAACTTTGCTGTACTAAGCTAATAAATGACTGAACTTTGCCTGTGTTTTAGAAAAATATTGTTAGCTTCGTTATAATCCAGTCTCATTTAAAGGGGATTAAGTTTTTTTGAACTTTGGCTAATAATGGTATTCAAATATGAACCGCTCTGATGTAAAAAAAAAAGCTACTGGTTGTCGGGATGAATGTAGAGGGACTTGATATAGCAATTTAGCCAATGTAATTAATGCACTGTATGTTTATGGTTGAACTTTTTTTTAAATGTATGAATCTTGTAAAAGAGGTGATTAAGACCGTTCGAACTTTGGCTAATGTAATTAATGGACTGTATGTTTATGATCGAACTTTAACGTACTAAGCTGATAAATGATAGAACTTTAAAGGTGATTAAGTTTTTTTGAACTTTGGCTAATTCAATATTCAAATGAAGTAACTGATTTAGGAAAGGTTTAAATCTACACATGCAGAACTTTTACGATTCTACTAGGCGAGGTGTTGAAGAGAGTGTATTTAACCAATCTCCTTGTTACATCCTCATTTAATGGTAATTTGAACTTTGGCTAATTCAATATTCAAATGAAGTAACTGTTTGTTTTTTAAGGAGGATTGTTTGAACTTTGCTTAATTCAATATTCAGATGAATTTTTAAGGTAATTAATGGTTGAACTTCGTAATGTAATTAACTTTATTAAATGTATGAATCTTGTAAAAGAATTAATGAAAAGGTGATTAAGATCGTTCGAACTTTGGCTAATGTAATTAATGGACTGTATGTTTATGGTTGAACTTTGCTGTACTAAGCTAATAAATGACTGAACTTTGCTTAGTTTGATATATTAGTAATCCAGTCACTAACTAAGCAATTTAGCCAATGTATGTACTAAGCTAATAAATGACTGAACTTTGCCTAGGTTGTTTTTTTTTAAGATAATAAATGACTGAACTCTAAGCAACCACCTTTAAACTTTGACGAACGCGATGATAGATATCGTAGATGAAAGTTCTAATTGATTTAAATCTTAAGTGTTAAGCTGGTTCGAACCTAATGATGTAAACAAATCTTTTTAAAGATTTTAAAAGATTATTAAAGCAACCACCTTTAAACTTTGACGAACGCGATGATAGATATCGTAGATGAAAGTTCTAATTGATTTAAATCTTAAGTGTTAAGCTGGTTCGAACCTAAAGATTTTAAAAGATTATTAACTAATACCATCATCATACGCGCTACCAGGGCGAGCTGATGGTCTAGGTGTAAGGTGTCAGACTTCTATGCTGACGGTCGGGGTTCAAACCTCAGTCCCGCCACAAACCCTTCCCTCACCGAGGAATGCCAGACCACCACCGTTAAACTGCTCGCAATGAAGAAGAACCCTCTTACCGCTGAGTTATCCAGGATTCACCCCCCGTCCCCCTGATGAATGACCGTGACTCGACCGTACGAGAGACAACCCTTGAAGGTCACACCCCCTCCCATGACGATGGCGAGGAGATCCGGGGTGTACTGAAAGTGAATGCGAGTTCCTGGGGGTTCTAACCTTGCATACTACCCAGGATCCCAATCCATGATACATTTTACCGAGGATTGAACGCTGGACATCTAGATCTGTAGCCTGTTCCTGAAAACAATTCAATGTTTACTCCCTCCGCATGAATGAGCCATATTAGTTTCGAGTACAATTATCCTGGGAAGCAAGGTTCGAACCTCGTATTGTTAACCTGAAAACAATTCATTGATTAAGTACGGACACACACACCTATACACATACGGGTGTAACTATTCACATTTAACCTGAAAACAATTCATCGATTAAGTTCGGTTATCCTAACACACCTGACCATCGGAGGATTGAGGGAGATAGGAATTGGGAAGTGAACCCACATTTGCTGGATACTTCGAGACCTGTGAGAGGGAGAATATACTTGTCATATCTGGAAATAATATTTTTTTGAACTTTCCAGACTTCATACTGTTAGAGTGCCTGTCTTCAATCTGGTCCAGACTTCATACTGTTAGAGTGCTTGTCTCTAATCTGTTCCTACTTCATACTGTTAGAGTGCCTGTCTCTAATCTGATCCTGCTTCATATTGTAAGAGTGCTTGTCTCCAATCTGATTCTACTTCATACTGTTAGAGTGCTTGTCTCCAAACTGATCCTACTTCATATTGTTAGAGTGCTTATCTTCAATCTGATTCTAATTCATACTGTTAGAGTGCTTGTCTCCAATCTGTTCCTACTTCATACTGTTAGAGTGCTTATCTTCAATCTGATTCTACTTCATACTGTTAGAGTGCTTGTCTTCAATCTGATTTTACTTCATACTGTTAGAGTGCTCGTCTCCAATCTGTTCCTACTTCATATTGTTAGAGTGCTTTTCTTCAATCTGATTCTAATTCATAGTGTTAGAGTGCTTGTCTCCAATCTGATCCTACTTCATATTGTTAGAGTGCTTGTCTCCAATCTGATTCTACTTCATAGTGTTAGAGTGTTTGTCTCCAATCTGTTCCTACATCATATTGTTAGAGTGCTTGTCTCCAATCTGATTCTACTTCATACTGTTAGAGTGCTTGTATCCAATCTGATCCTACTTCATATTGTTAGAGTGCTTATCTTCAATCTGATTCTAATTCATACTGTTAGAGTGCTTGTATCCAATCTGATTCTACTTCATATTGTAAGAATGCTTATCTTCAATCTGATTCTACTTCATAGTGTTAGAGTGCTTGTATCCAATCTGATCCTACTTCATATTGTAAGAGTGCTTATCTTTAATCTGATTCTACTTCATAGTGTTAGAGTGCTTGTATCCAATCTGTTCCTACATCATATTGATAGAATGCTTATCTTCAATCTGATTCTACTTCATAGTGTTAGAGTGCTTGTATCCAATCTGATCATACTTCATATTGTTAGAGTGCTTATCTTCAATCTGATTCTACTTCATACTGTTAGAGTGCTTGTCTCCAATCTGGTCCAGACTTCATACTGTTAGAGTGCTTGTCTCCAATCTGTTCCTACTTCATATTGTAAGAGTGCTTGTCTCCAATCTGATTCTACTTCATACTGTTAGAGTGCTTATCTTCAATCTGTTCCTACTTCATATTGTTAGAGTGCTTGTATCCAATCTGATTCTAATTCATACTGTTAGAGTGCTTGTCTCCAATCTGATCCTACTTCATATTGTAAGAGTGCTTATCTTCAATCTGGTTCAGACTTCATACTGTTAGAGTGCTTGTACCCAATCTGATCCTACTTCTTATTGATAGAGTGCTTATCTTCAATCTGATCCTACTTCATATTGTAAGAGTGCTTGTATCCAATCTGATCCTACTTCATATTGTAAGAGTGCTTATCTTCAATCTGATTCTACTTCATACTATTAGAGTGCTTGTCTTCAATCTGGTCAAGACTTCATACTGTTAGAGTGCCTGTCTTCAATCTGGTCAAGACTTCATACTGATAGAGTGCTTGTCTTCAATCTGCTCCAGACTTCATACTGCTATAGTGATTGTCTTCAATCTGGTCCAGACTTCTAACTGTTAGAGTGCTTGTCTCCAATCTGGTCCAGACTTCATACTGTTAGAGTGCTTGTCTCCAATCTGATTCTACTTCATACTGTTAGAGTGCTTGTCTCCAAACTGATCCTACTTCATATTGTTAGAGTGCTTATCTTCAATCTGATTCTAATTCATACTGTTAGAGTGCTTGTATCCAATCTGTTCCTACTTCATATTGTAAGAGTGCTTATCTTCAATCTGATTCTACTTCATATTGTAAGAGTGCTTGTCTTCAATCTGATTTTACTTCATACTGTTAGAGTGCTTGTCTCCAATCTGTTCCTACTTCATACTGTTAGAGTGCTTTTCTTCAATCTGATTCTAATTCATAGTGTTAGAGTGCTTGTCTCCAATCTGTTCCTACTTCATACTGTTAGAGTGCTTGTCTCCAATCTGATTCTACTTCATACAGTTAGAGTGCTTGTCTCCAATCTGATTCTACTTCATACTGTTAGAGTGCTTGTCTCCAATCTTATCCTACTTCATATTGTTAGAGTGCTTGTATCCAATCTGATCCTACTTCATATTGTAAGAGTGCTTGTATCCAATCTGATTCTACTTCATATTGTAAGAATGCTTATCTTCAATCTGATTCTACTTCATAGTGTTAGAGTGCTTGTATCCAATCTGATCCTACTTCATATTGTAAGAGTGCTTGTCTCCAATCTGACCCTACTTCATATTGTTAGGTGCTTGTATCCAATCTGTTCCTACATCATATTGATAGAATGCTTATCTTCAATCTGATTCTACTTCATAGTGTTAGAGTGCTTGTATCCAATCTGATCATACTTCATATTGTTAGAGTGCTTATCTTCAATCTGATTCTACTTCATACTGTTAGAGTGCTTGTCTCCAATCTGGTCCAGACTTCATACTGTTAGAGTGCTTATCTTTAATCTGATTCTAATTCATAGTGTTAGAGTGCTTGTATCCAATCTGTTCTACTAATATTGATAGAATGCTTATCTTCAATCTGATTCTACTTCATAGTGTTAGAGTGCTTGTATCCAATCTGATCCTACTTCATACTGTTAGAGTGCTTGTCCCCAATCTGATCCTACTTCATATTGTTAGAGTGCTTGTCTCCAATCTGGTCCAGACTTCATACTGTTAGAGTGCTTGTCTTCAATCTGGTCCAGACTTCATACTGTTAGAGTGCTTGTCTCTAATCTGATCCTACTTCATACTGTTAGAGTGCTTGTCTCCAATCTGATTCTACTTCATACTGTTAGAGTGCTGGTCTCCAATCTGTTCCTACTTCATAGTGTTAGAGTGCTTATCTTCAATCTGATTCTAATTCATACTGTTAGAGTGCTTGTATCCAATCTGATTCTACTTCATATTGTAAGAGTGCTTATCTTCAATCTGATTCTACTTCATAGTGTTAGAGTGCTTGTATCCAATCTGATCCTACTTCATATTGTAAGAGTGCTTATCTTTAATCTGATTCTACTTCATAGTGTTAGAGTGCTTGTATCCAATCTGTTCCTACATAATATTGATAGAATGCTTATCTTCAATCTGATTCTACTTCATAGTGTTAGAGTGCTTGTATCCAATCTGATCCTACTTCATATTGTTAGAGTGCTTATCTTCAATCTGATTCTACTTCATACTGTTAGAGTGCTTGTCTCCAATCTGGTCCAGACTTCATACTGTTAGAGTGCTTGTCTCCAATCTGTTCCTACTTCATATTGTAAGAGTGCTTGTCTCCAATCTGATTCTACTTCATACTGTTAGAGTGCTTGTCTCCAATCTGTTCCTACTTCATATTGTTAGAGTGCTTATCTTCAATCTGATTCTAATTCATACTGTTAGAGTGCTTGTCTCCAATCTGATCCTACTTCATATTGTAAGAGTGCTTATCTTCAATCTGGTCCAGACTTCATACTGTTAGAGTGCTTGTACCCAATCTGATCCTACTTCTTATTGATAGAGTGCTTATCTTCAATCTGATCCTACTTCATATTGTAAGAGTGCTTGTATCCAATCTGATCCTACTTCATATTGTAAGATGCTTATCTTCAATCTGATTCTACTTCATACTATTAGAGTGCTTGTCTTCAATCTGGTCAAGACTTCATACTGTTAGAGTGCCTGTCTTCAATCTGGTCAAGACTTCATACTGTTAGAGTGCTTGTCTTCAATCTGCTCCAGACTTCATACTGCTATAGTGATTGTCTTCAATCTGGTCCAGACTTCTTACTGTTAGAGTGCTTGTCTCCAATCTGGTCCAGACTTCATACTGTTAGAGTGCTTGTCTCCAATCTGACCCTACTTCATATTGTTAGAGTGCTTGTCTCCGATCTGATCCTACTTCATATTGTTAGAGTGCTTATCTTCAATCTGATTATAATTCATACTGTTAGAGTGCTTGTATCCAATCTGATCCTACTTCATATTGTAGAGTGCTTGTATCCAATCTGATTCTACTTCATATTGTAAGAGTGCTTGTCTCCAATCTGATTCTACTTCATACTGTTAGAGTGCTTGTCTCCAATCTGTTCCTACTTCTTATTGATAGAGTGCTTATCTTCAATCTGATTCTAATTCATACTGTTAGAGTGCCTGTCTCCAATCTGTTCCTACTTCATATTGTTAGAGTGCTTGTCTCCAATATGGTCCAGACTTCATACTGTTAGAGTGCTTGTCTTCAATCTGGTCCAGACTTCATACTGTTAGAGTGCTTGTCTCTAATCTGTTCCTACTTCATACTGTTAGAGTGCTTGTCTCCAATCTGATTCTACTTCATACTGTTAGAGTGCTTGTCTCCAATCTGTTCCTACTTCATATTGTTAGAGTGCTTATCTTCAATCTGATTCTACTTCATATTGTAAGAGTGCTTGTCTTCAATCTGGTCCAGACTTCATACTGTTATCCTATGATCTACATTATAGATATGAGGATTGAACCTGGGAGCTATGGATCAGTAGCCTGTTCCGTTAGGTTGTTTCCTGTGATCTAGGGATTCAACCTAGGACCTAGGGATCTGTAGCCTGTTCCATTAGGTTGAACCCGAGACATCTAGATCAGTAGCCTGTTCCATTAGGTCGTTTCCTGTGAACCCGGGACTTCTAGATCAGTTGCCTGTTCCGTTAGGTTGTTTCCTGTGATCTAGGGATTGAACCTGGGACCTATGGATCTGTAGCCTGTTCCATTAGGTTGAACCCGAGACATCTAGATCAGTAGCCTGTTCCATTAGGTCGTTTCCTGTGAACCCGGGACTTCTAGATCAGTTGCCTGTTCCGTTAGGTTGTTTCCTGTGATCTAGGGATTGAACCTAGGACTGACCACTCAGATCCCCTCCGGTGGTCGCATCTAGGGTTCGAATCTAGGTCGGATCTACTCAAGAGTGGTATTCTGTTTTTTTGAAACTAAAAAACCTCCGCGGTATTGAAGTTTTATGTAGAGGGACTTAACTTTGCTGTACTAAGGTAGCATACTACCCGGGATCCCAATCCATGATACGTTTTACTACCATTTCGAGAATAGAATACACCTACACATCGAGACCGTGAGACGACCCACATTTGCAGGGGAAGAGGGAGAGAAAACCCTGTCCCCCGTATGTTAGTCTCCCCCGCCCCCCTCTCAACCATCCATAGCCCTCCGCGCGTGTCCTCTGCGCTCCCCCTCCCCCTCCCTCAAGTCCTCCATCCCTCTCAATTATGCTAATGAGCCACAGAACCCCGCACCAAAAAAATATTTTTTGTCTCCCACTCCACCCAGGTGCTCCTCTATCCCTCTCCCCAACCCCCTCCACCCTTCACTCCCTCACCCGTGTCGCGCAATCGAGGGCTCCAACCCTTCCCCCCACATGTCTAGCCTGTCATCTCAGAATCCATAAAAAAACAGGATTAATGCCTGTGCCGCCGTAAAATAGTCTCCCACTCCTCCCCGCACCCAGGTGCTCCCTCTGCCACCATCATGTGCTACAACCCTTCCTATCACCCCATCCCCCCCCTTCACCCCATCCTGTCATCTCAGGATCCATAAAAAACAGGATTAATAGCTGTGCCGCTGAATAGCACAAACTCCCTTACTACTCCCAATGTCTGAAAAAGTGAGTGCTATTCAGAATGCCCCAGAACCTGAGAATAAAACACAGTTACAGTCATTTTTAGGCCTGCTGAACTTTTATGAGCGTTTTCTACACAACAAAGCTACTATCCTGGAACCACTTCACCGTCTACTGGACCAACACAGTGAGTGGAACTGGATGCATATCACGTTTTTAGTAATAAAACAAATTTTAGCAAAGCGAAGGGGACTATAAAATATTATCAGAAGTGGGATGAACATTAAAACATAGTGGTTTTCGTTATGTGAAGCACCTTTGTTTGGCATGGGAACAACGTGTTCGTTTTGACGCCATTAATTAACGTGGAATTCGAGTAAGGGTTAATCATAGTTGTTATTATGGCAAATATTCTTAAGATTAATTAATAATTTTTACCAGTAAATTAGTTCAAACCTAAAGTTATTTTGACTCGGTGATTTATGGAAGTGGACAAATTACTCAATCAGCGAAAGTACGCGACTGCCACCATTTTGTTATAAGTTTGTTGCTGAAATTTGCGTTTTATTTCAAGTAAAGGTGGAACAAATAAACATTGAGCTTAGTCGTTGCCATGGCTTATTCAACGTCGAATAATGGGCTACCCGAAACTGACAACCAAAATATTAGACCACAATCGAATGCGGAGGCGGGTGAGAGAGGGACGGTGATATTAATTCAGGATATGATGCAAGTTTTTCTAGAAAGCGATCGACGAGATGAAATGTTAATGCGATATTTGCAACCTTCGCCAAATAATTCTCAACAATAAACCTTGTATAATATAATGCCTGATTTAGCAAAGACCATACAGATTTTTGATGATGAAATGACTGAGTAGGACCCAGTGTCGGATGCAGGATTCAAGTTTTGGGGGGCCTCAATATTTGAAATCCTATTTTTGAAAATATGTAAAGAAACTGTATTTCTCAATTCGCAGCAATAATTATAGTTTTAGATTATTCATAATAATTATTAACCACTAACCAGTGATGTAGCTTGTAGGAAGAATACTAGGGATTAATTTGGTAATTACATTAGGGTGTATAACTGTATAAGAACAAAATAAAATATGGAGGCTAATACAATTTAGAAATATGTATAATAATTCTTAACACGTGGTAACAATGTACGATTTTTACAGCTATTCTTTAACTTTATAATTATAAATAGTTAAATAGTATTTAGCATAGTAGTAATTTTAAATAAAACAAATACAAATGAAAGAAATAGTGTTTATTGATTATATTATCAACACTGGCGTTAAAAATCTTGGGAAACCATAGTGCCAAAAAAATTAAAATAAACCAAATAAGGTGAATAAAAACTATTAGCACAAGCCACAAAGTCACAAACCCTTAAGTTAAAGAGAATCTTCTATTGCTTTGATTGTAGTGATTGCTAATTTTTAAGATATTCACTTTTATGTTTCTATGTACAGTCATTAAAGTTAAAGACGTTAGCCGGTCTTCACCTGTGCTGTTGCGCAGGTAATTCTTCAGTATAATTTGTGACAAAGAAAACCCTCCCCTTTAATTATAATTAGTTAGAATAACAAAATATATATTATTTACTCTTATTCTGTTGATGTACGTACAGTTGTGCCAACATTGTGTTATATTTATTTTCACTTCCCAAATAAAACAACTTTGTGCTTTCTTTAACATGGTAAAAACTCAACAAGATGATTAGAATTAAAAAATATACATATATTTTGGTCTTACGATTCATTAAAGTATATCTCTTTGCCATTTCCTTTTACTCAATCTCTCATCCATACGTCACTATTCTAGCAATATTCCTAGTTCTAAATGGTATCACCTCTTTGGTGTGTATTTGGAAAGTTTTTTTTTTTTAAAGAATTGAAGAGGACGTTTAGTTGTTTGGCTGGGTTTTTTTTTGCGTCGGTTTTAAAATGGTAATAAGGCTGGGATGTTTAAGTTCCCAATCAAGAGGCAAAAAGGGACACTGTGCTGCAAGTTATTAAAATTTTGAACTATAAACGTTTTACACAAGAGTGTTAAATTTAACTTGGATAACTTTGAGAGGAAGTGAGAAGTTTATGCATATCTTTAATCAAATATAAAGATATGTAGCTTTCAACTACATAATGGCTATGGAGAGAAGTTTCCATTTTTTTTTTGTTTCTACAATTTTAATCAGTCACTTAATGACTATATCTTAAGATAACTTACCAAAAAGAGAATGGAACTATGAGCAGTAAGGCTACTTATTAATTTTAATTGAAATTATGGTATAGTAATCAATACCTTGTTAACAAAACAAAGTTTATACATATTAATATAAAAGTTACAAACACCAAATTCTAACTTTGTTTCAAGAAAATTATGTTACCTTAGATATGTAAATTAACGGAGTTCCATAGGCAGGATTTGATATGACTAAAATTCAGAATATATTAATTAACCAAACAAATAACCTTTTATTTTATTTCATAACTATTAATTTTGTTACATTACAATAGTATATAAAATACAAGTGTAAGGGCATTTCTTATGTGTTTTACCCCAAGCATTATCAACCAGCTTCTTGTTGTTTCATGTAACATTGCTACGGCAACCAGACGGGCAAAGAGAAGGGATTTCCTAACAATGTGTTTAAACCCAGTGGTCCTGAGATAAGGATTCTCGTGCAACTGAGCTAAATTAAATATATTTTTTTATACAACCCTAGGAGAACCACGAAAAAGTAGAAATATTTTTCACACTTCAAAGTCGAGAATGACCTTTCAACGGATGATGCGGTCACTGGTATTATTGCCAAAATTGTTAATAGAATTGTCAGATTGAGAAACATTTCTCGATCTAAAAATTTTAGTGTGTCGACCGCACTCTTTGTCTTTGGAGAGTCTGTAGCTTTCCAGTGTGATGCCCAAAGGATCCATTCCGCTTCCAATATATCTCCGCTGGTGTGCTGCATATCATCCTTGTAAAACTCCAAAGCCGGTAACAAGTCGCTAAATTTTTTGTTGACAGCGTTTACTGAGATTAAACAGTCAAGTCCTCTTAATAGATCCCTATGGTTTGAAAATCTCCCTTTCAATGAAGCTAATATCTCGTCCAAATAAGGATAGAACATAATCCGGTGGTTGTATTCTTCTGGGGTCTCGGCTTCAAAATGTGCTCTGATTGCCTATTGTTCTTGGTCCTTTTATAGTAACTTCTAATTTATGAGATATGTCTCCAGCTTTTGTAAACAGTTTTTTTAAATTCTTCTTTTCCACTTTTCCTCACGTCGTCAAAAACCTTTTCTGTCATACTAGTTTTATCCAAAGCTGAACTTATATCTACAGATTTTTTTAAAAATATTTTGATATTATGTATGTCATGGATAGCATTTTTGACATAACAGTTAGAGTGATGATAAATTCAAATCTACATAAACACGTGTGAAGAGAAGTAGCGTTGCCATTTGCATCTGCTTCGTTGCTCATAATAATTTCCAATGCTTCAATGATACATTCGAAACATTCATGGAATACTGAAACAGCATCGTGTCTCTCCACCCATCTTGTTTCGCAGTATTTGTGGAGGACAGTATTTAACTTTCCTGCTGCCACTAAAATATCTTTCAAAGTTTTGGCACGCTTTGCTGAAGCCCTAAAAAAACTGCTGACTTCTGATATTGTAGAGAAGCAATTGCGAATGCAAGATGTTTTGGTAGCGTCACTTAAACACAGATTTAGGCAATGAGATGAGCAGTGAGTATATATTGCTTTAGGGAAATTACGTTTTATGATTGCTTTCACACCAGTAAATGCTCCCCGCATTACTGAGGCTCCATCGTAGCCTTGGCCTCGCACATTCTGAAGATCAAGTCCAAAACGTGAAATTTGCAATTTTATTGTATCAGCAATGCCAGAACCAGTCATATTATAGGCAGGGACGAATGTGAGGAAATCTTCTCTGATATCCATGATTTCAACATCAAAGTAACGAACACAAAATGAAAATTGCTCAACTCGGCTAATATCAGTTGTTTCATCTGCTAATATGGTGAAAAATGTCGATTTCTATATCCTGTCCAAAATTGCTGTTTGGATCTGTTCCGCTATGAGATGTACTAGTTCATTCTGAACTATTGGACTGACATACATAGCATATCCTGCTGAAGATAGAATGTGATCAGCTAAAACGTTGTCTTCATGATTGGCCCGGTAACGTAGCAAGGCTCTAAAATTTCCAACATTTGCGGTCGGTTTTTCTAGGAACAAACGTCCGAAATCCCGATGACCACGAAGAGGTAGCTCTTGTTTCCTACAAAAAACTATTGTTTCAATAATAGATTCTAAAACTTTCCGGTTCTTTTCTACTTCAACTTTTTCTTTCTTTAGCAACTGTTCCACAACATTTTTTTTTTTTTGTGCCCATCCAAAATGTTTAAGAATTCATCTTTTGCCTTTCGAAATCTTTGATGATATTTTGTTCTCGAGTGTTTTTCAAAAATCTCTATTGCATCCTTCCACTTTTTGAATGGTTTTTTTAACTAGATTTTCTGCCGGCTCATGAGAACCTTGACCAACTTCATTTTGAGCAAATACCACACAAAACCTACAAAATGCTCAATTTAATTTCTCATAGTATGCCAGCCAAGGAAACCGCTGCAGCCATTTATTTTGAAAGGTTCGTTTCTTAGAACCAATTAACTGAATGTGGCACTTGTGGGAGGATAAGGGTTCCCAAGCTCTTCTTATTAACATTTCTTTGTCCACATCACTAATGTTCGATTTTACAACGAAAAGTCCAATATTATTATTAGCATACTCACTGGATTTTAGTGGAATACTTTCAGATACCTCTACGCAGTCTCCAATGCAAGCTGTAGAAGTGGAAGGTTCAGAAGAAGAGGGATATGAATGTTGTAGTTGGAATTGATCCTGCGAAATCAGAAAAAAAGCAAAATCTAGAGACTTCGCGTGTAAAATTTTCGGTAACGAATTATCATATCATTGTTGCCATTATTCCATATATAACTCATTCCTTACAGTTACCTAATGACTAATGTAAGTAATTTTTTATTACTAAAATGAAAATTATATTAAAGACATGAAAATAAGAAAAATAATATTCATCATGGAGATTGGAAAAATCAATTAAAACAATTTTCTGAAATGTAGATAGGTTTAATGGAAACCAAACGAATTTAAATTTACACACGTAATTTTATGAATTTTTAATGAATGTTTATTGAATGTTGACTAATGAATTAGTTACTAGCTTATGAGTGGGAGAATCCACGCAATTTAATCACTCTAACTCCGCCATTTGAGTTAGGATAAAATATTCCTCCATTTTGTGTCGAATCGAAAAATAAAAATAAATTATATTTGAATAATCCTACAAGGACCACTCACCCATAAATGAGCCATTTTGATTCATATTTACTATCTGTTATTGAGGTTGAGGCAGGAAAAATATAAAAGTTATCTACCTACATTTGATGAAGTTTCCATCTATTGACTTTCTCGAGACGTGGCTTCTTGATAATAAATCTATTCACTGTCAAGTATCAATTTATACTTTATAGATTATGAAATATGAACGTTTTGGAATTGGTGGTAACTCATTGGTAAGATATCAAAACAAACTCGTCACTCACTCACAAAATACTGAAACAGATATAATCTCTTATCAGTTAAACAAAACAAGTGAGTGATTTTTGAAAACGAGACAGTGTTGCCAACTGCCAAGTCTAGGTCCAAGATTTACTCTAGATGAACGAAAATTCCCCTCAAAAACAAAAATTTTAAGATATGTAAATAAATTTAAACTATATGAAAAATTACAACGAATTAAAGGGAATTAATCAAAATAGCTATTTTTTAAACAAATTTGTTTAAGTATAAAAAATATTCGTAATTTACAGATTACAAATAAAACAATTTAATTAGATGTGCTTAATAGTAGTGTTAACATTTACAACACAAGTTCTTTTTCTATTT
This sequence comes from Timema cristinae, assembly GCA_039000515.1. NCBI lineage: Eukaryota > Metazoa > Arthropoda > Insecta > Phasmatodea > Timematidae > Timema > Timema cristinae. Next base: position 69,657 of record JBCFYV010000726.1, read on the forward strand.
TTACAATTAGTCAGCGTCACACTATAGCCATATTTTTTATTAATACAAATTGTTCCGTACTTCTTGCAAACAGCTACTCGAGTCCAACACTTTAGCTCAGTCAGTAGAGTCTCTGCCTTCGGAGATAAAGATCCCGGGTTCGATTCCCGGCATGGCCAAAAAATTTATAATTGATGAAATGTGGTTTTCCCATTTCACAGTGAATAAATTAACAGCTGGGGGCTGAATGTTGTGTCTGTTCTAGATTTAAGTAGAGTAATTAGTACATAGGCGTATAACCCGAGTGGGTAGTAAGACGCGGTGCTAATTAAAAAAACAGCTACTCGCTGGGTTTTCGTTTTAAGATTCGGGGGGGGGGGGGGCTCCCGCTCCCGCCACCCCCCCGGATATGCCACTGTTTGGACCCAATAGAATGGCTACGAATTATCAATACTACAGCAGAATTACATCAATCACAGGACCCATTCAAACTCGAATCGGCGCTTACACATTTAATAGGTACTGAACAACATTGGTTCCTTTCCAGATATATGACAATCAAGAATTGGAGGTAATTTGAAAATAAATTCCGTAAGACCTTCGCAGGGACTGTCAGTCTTCCCAAGCGGGTCTAAAGAATGTAAAGTAGCATAAAAAATTATGAAATAGTAAATCTCTACTTCCATGAGAAGATACATTTGTGTAAGGATCTTAATCTGGATGGTGTGGTTACTGAGAAAAGTGGTGATGAGTAAGTCTCACACTGACTTAGATGAGTTACTGCAAGACATAAGAGAATTCTAAGAAGTCAACAACCAAAGATCAAAGCAGATCGTAGATTGAACTGATAAACCAACACAAAATGGGAGGTTAGATTACCAGGTGAATTCCCCAGGCCAAATTAGTTTTGAGATGCCTCACAATTCTAAATCGTGTTTATTATACAAGTCTCATACATCCCAACCACTTTCAAACAAAGTAAAATATTAAAAGAGAGCAAAAATACTATATTATAACAATCAAGGAGAACTGCGAAGTTTCAACCGCTAGAAGCATGGTCATATATAACGAGACGGTCCAGAAGAAAGAATAATCGTCAAATGCTTAGATTTTCGTTGGATAATTGTAATTATGAGACGAGCACCGATACATACTGGAGAGCCTAAAAAGGTCAACCCAAATATAGAGGTCCATTAGTGGTAGCTCAGGTAATCCCAGATGGCAACACCTACCAGGTAAGTGAACTGAAGGAGGACAGTAGTAAAATATTCTATGCTACTACTGCCTATATGTCACAATTGAAGACATGGGGTGGGAAGGAAATGTCAGAAGACGAGTCTGATTGGGAAGATAATTCGGATGGGGAGCTTATTAAAGAACCAACACACACCACTCGAATGGAGAGGGCCACAATGCACCAGGAAAATACCCCAGGGTGAAGACATTATTGAGTTGCGTGAAACGAGGAATAGAAGAAATCATCATACAAGGAAAAACTTCCTTCATTTCATTTGCGTGATTTTGTATTGAATTAGGCCTAGGTCTATGAGTGGATACGTTGCACAATTGTTCCTGCGCTTATGAACAGAGAGTGGGACAATATTTAGGGGGGAAAAAAACTCTTGTCTGTATTCTAAAGATGACTTCCCCGGCGGAGATTTATCCGATTGCCAAACCCTTCCTTCACCTCTGAGAAGACCTGTATTAATCACAACTTGTGAAAGTGTGGAATACCAGGCCTCCTCCGTGGTTTGGATCCTACGTTAAACTTTAGGTCCTCCATTTCATCTCACAATCACCCTACCATTTAACATTAGCTTGAGTGCGTATAAACCCAAACGGGTAGTAAGACGCGGTGCTAATACTAATTTTATTCACCGAATTAATAAATCATTCATAATACTAAATGTATATCAATATGTTCATTACAAACAATTTATTTAAAGAAAGACATACACACACTTATCCAGTTTAGTTTTTAGCTTGTACTGGTTTTTATGATTTTAATCGATCATGAATCTCCCGGTAGTGTTGAGTAGCGAGGTCTGTCGGGCAAAGTTTGAATTATAGAGCAGTGTCCGTGGTGATTTGGACAGAAGTTAATGGAACTAAATTTTTTAATAATCCTTTCTAAATAATTATATTTCTTTATAAGTTTTTTTACGTATTTAATTTTAACATAATGTTTTTTTAAGCCTTTTGGTTCCTTTTGCTTATATTTAGTTTCAAAATATTTTGTAAAGGTCTATAGTATTAACTATAATGCCATTGGTCCTTGCGTTCTGTTTTCTGATTGGCCTCGCCTGACACACGACTTCCTGTTCAGGCAGATAACGCCTTCGGCCTTTGTCTCTTTCATTTCATTCTCTGTTTCGATCTTATTAACGTGACACACTGAATTTGGTTTTTCTCTATATTTACATTTTTTGGGGGTTAAATTAAACTTAACATGTAATCGTTTTCTTTTCTATATTTTTTTTATATAATGGGGTAAAGGTTTGTGTTGTTTCTTTTTCCTAATTATGCCTTTTTAGGTTTATTATTGTGTATCTAATTTTGTAACCTTTATGCTAACCACGGGACCTGGTCATTGTTTACCAGTTTGTATTGGTCGTGATTCTATATACCACGTGGTCTAAATTAAAATTTAAAAGGTGATAAGGCATTATGGTTGAGGGCTTTTTTCTTTATCATGATTAATTTGGTTTTGGTCCTCTTTGTCTTTTTCTAGAGAAATCTTGTTGTAGTTTTTTTTATTACAAATCGGTAAAGTTGTGGTGAATGTGAACCTTTCCCTCCTTTCTTAAATCAATAGTGAATTTTTTTTTTGTAATACATTCTAAAGTTTTCATTTTGTAACTCGATTACGATTTAAAGATCCGTTTGGGAAACCACGTGTTTAGTGCAAGCTTCCAAATCTTCCATTTTTGCAAATTAGTATTTTACTCGTGCGCTATCTTTGTTTGGTGAAGTGTCTCACTGGTTTGAGCTAGGAGAATATAATTAATAGTATAGGCAATTTTATACCTTTTTAAAAATGAATTGCCTGAATGATGGCTAGGAAGAGAATGTGTACAATTTACATGTTTTGAGGCCTTCTCTTTGAATCAAATTTCGCTATATAGGCTAGTAGGTGGGTAGGAAGAGAAGGTGTACTATTTACACGTTTTGATGTCTTCTCTTTTATTCAAATTTCGCTATATAGGCTAGTAGGTGGCTAGGAAGAGAATGTGTACTATTTACACGTTATGATGTCTTCTCTTTTATTCAAATTTATTTATATAGGCTAGCAGATGAAGGCATTTGAAAAGGTCTTGTACTAAATATTTCTCTATACATTGTTTGATTCTTTTGTCCAAGTCAACATACTTTTTCTTTCTTTTTTCTGCTGAAAGACCGATATCCACAGCCATCAGTTTTGTTATTTCTTGTGTGTCTTGTTTTATTTTTTGTACAAAAAATAAACATTGGGATGCAGAATGGAGATACTTATTTAATTTTGAATTCCAGCCTTCCACCGGGTTATTTGTTCTATGTCTTTGGCCAAATGCGGTCCAAATACTTTTTGGTATAAATGGGTTACCAATCCTTTGATTGGTAAAGTAATCGAGGAACGATTGCAATTTTTCATTCACGAGAAAGTTTTCCATTATAATGAGCCATGCGTCGTCAACCTTTTCAACTGGGATGTACGCCAGAGCTGCACACCATCTACATACGTTTCTGATTTGTTCATCGTCCTTTTATTCTGCTGCCATATCCAAGCTTTGGATCTGCCTCCCCAAACATTGGTTAAAATGGTATATGCATCCTGACAGGTCAGCTTCGGGAAAATCGTCATCCAATGCTTCTTGTAATGTTGCTTAAAAATCTATTTTTAATCTTTTTTTGGAGACCAACTGAATCTTTTCATGGTAGAAAACACTTTGATGTATGTTGAATTTGTTTTATCTTATAGAAGTAGATATGCTACTGGCAACACATTTGTTACCTCGTCGGAGCTTCCGATGTTAGCATGAATTGTGAAAACCTGCTTAAACTGCATAGGCCAGCTTTTGAAGGTGCCGTCCAAGGAGAATTCATTTAATTTTAAAATATTATTCCCTTCTGTGCTACTAAAGCCTAGAGCCCTTTTCCCACCATAAGTCTCATCGAAAAGAAGAAAATTAGATTTATCAGACATAGTCAAGAGATCTTCATCGAGCTCAATTTCACTGCTGGTTTTCGGATTTTGTTCAGTGCCTAAAGCCTCTCTTCTCGTTTTACATAGCGAACCTTTCATGTTGGTGTAGGTTTTAACTTCTGTTACAATTTCAAATCCTTGGTTAAGTATTTGACTGAATTCTTGTTTATAAATTTGACTAACAGAAGCTGTAGTATCTTCTCTTACCCTTTTCCTACAAATGATCTTAGTTTTTTCAACTTCAACTTCAGCAACGTTGCGTTTATACTGATGAGGCGCAGATTCCAAAACGACGTTCTCTGAAGTAGTTTTCACTCGACCCGAGCATCTGTAAAATTTAACCTAATTAAGCACAGTATAGTAAAGGAAGTATATTAAATATTTTTACAACACAATTTTAACTTCGATCATTTTGAAAAGCTCAAATATTTCTGTTTATCCGAAATAATAAAAAACTTGTAAATTATTTCACATTTCATTATAAAGACAATTTTTACCTCCGATCTCTGCTTAGTGGATATCCAATGCCGAATGTTCTCCTTTGTAGTTTGGTGTGTGCGATATCTATACCCATCGAGGATAAGTGAAGGCTTGCCCTTACACGTCTGGATTTCTTCCATCATCACAACTCACAAGCACAGTCAAAGATAGATTGAACAGGTGAAGGTTGTTGTCTTGTCATTTAGAGACTTTCAACCCGGAGTCACCGCTGATACAATGCCCTGGGATTTCTGTAACTATTTGTAAACAAGTGAAGGGTTGTTGACTTGGAAAGGCCGCATGTTAACCCTCGTATTGAGGTAAGGTAGCTACTTGAATGGAATTCCCTAAATATGCAGTGTTTTGATAAAAAGGGAAGTTGGGTAATGAGTGCACATAAATACAAACATCCACTAAGGACAATAAGTTAAAGTGTTTCCTTTCTAGTTTTTTTTATCTTATGAAACCTGAACCTACCTTTTAAACAATTTGGTCACTGCAAAATATTAATTTTAGGTTGAGAGGAAATGAGTAGAAAAATGGTGTCGAAACCCGGGATATAACCTACATCAATTAATATAATTTTGTAAATCTAAAACCATATTTTTTTTGTAACTTGATTGCCAGTATCTTCTCTAATACCTGTTTTTGTTTTGTTGCATCACAACCTCTATACTGTGAAAATGGAAGTACCCACAACTGTGACCGACCTCATCTTGGGTGTGATGGATCCCCAGGAGCGAGCCACCATTCGATTACTCGCCGGTGGGGATGGACAAAAGTCAAATGCCAATCCAGGAGGAAATAGGTTTTAACCGATTAGTTGACACTAGTGGGATTTTTTTTTCTTTCCTGGTTTGCTAATACAGTCGTGTGACAGGAATTTTCTTTTAATGACAATTTCTTTCGTAAAAATTCCTTGTCTAATCTAATGAAAAATATTTATCTTCCCCAACATTAATGAACCTGAGTCTGTTTTTATTTTTCTTCAGAAAATATGTAAACTTGTGAAATTGGGAGCTTTCCTTGAAAATGATATTATCAGGACCTCCTTTCTCTCACCACTGGTATGTTGATGAAATTATGGGACAAGGCCATGCAAAATTGGAGTACCTTGGGTGACCTTGAAAGAAAACAAAGAACTGCCTCACTTCACAAGACAATTCAATCCTTGACATGTATTGCAATAGACTTTAAAACACTTTCAAATCCCTTGGGGAGTTTGTTTCCGCATATTTGGACACTGCAGAGACTCAATCTCTTGATCGTCAAAAATGTGATGACCTACACGATTATTGATAATTCTGCACCCCAGGTGAGATTAAGATTGGGTGGAACCAGGCCATACACCCGTAGCCAATTAGAAACCTTGGTGGAATCTATGGAGGAATAACTTCTATCTGATCTTCGTTTGTCAACAATTCTCTGGCAGGCTTCCTGAACCACCCCAACCATATCTACAGTTCAACCCTAACCTCTCAATCATGGCTAAACCTGAACTAAATTTTGACACTATGCTTAACATGCTTTTGAATGTGCCTCATAATTTGTGCACCCATAGTTTCTCGGTCACAACCTCAAAACTTTTGGCAAATCCTTTTCCATATACTAATATTTTTCCTAGAAATGATGCTCTAAATGTACAAAGGCCTAATAAAAATATCATACATTGTCAGAAGTGTGGAAGAGTCAAATCTGTCCTTCACGACCAAATCGTAAAGGCAAATTTCAAAGTAAAAATCAACCCCCTGTTCCTAGGTTTAACAACAAACTGCTGGAAGTATGGTGAATATGTTCACACAAAATTTTCCTGTCCAAAAAACTAATCTCGGAGAAGTTACAGAATTGGGGTCTTGTCCGTGATGGTAAACAGATTTGCAAAGCAAATTGTCAGAAGTTTCAAGCCAGTAGTATTCCTACTTGGTTCCGACTATTCCAGTCAGATTGAGGAATAATTATTATCCTGCTCTTGTTGACACTGGTGCCAATCATTCTATTATTTCCACACTTTGTATGGAGGAACTGTCTTAGTCTGGGTGTATTGTCGACAGACAAGAGTGTAATGTTCCTATTGCTAACTTTGGTTCCAGTCTTGATGACTAAGAGTCGGTCATTGTGGGTGTAAATATTCAGGGCTTTTCATAGAAATTAGTTTTATGTTGCTCCCCTGTCTCAATATGCAATTTTATCAGGTTCCAACTTTGTGAATTTCTCATATGATTATTTCTTTGTGTGTGACAATGTTTACCATTTTAATTTCACAATGTAAAATACCCTTTTTTTGTCAATATTGGACAAAATCTTTGTGGGGTTGGCTGATAGTCACAACATTCAAAATTTACTTCCAACCCAGTTCAAAAGAAAATTCCCTTCTGTTTTAACAGAAAATTTAGGCTCTACCAACTTAGTAAAATATGATATTATGGTCAATTGTGAAAAACTGGTGCGCTGTGCTCCCTATCAAATTGAAAGCCATGAGAGAAATCACTGATAAACTGTTGAGAGAAGATGTGATTTGTAACTTATCTTCTGAATATGCATCACCATGTTTTCTTGTACTTAAGAAGGATAAAGGTTTTCGGTTAGTGGTGGATTATAGGAAAGTAAATCAACATATTGTTTTTGATTCATATCCTTTACTTAAGATTGTTAATGTCTTTCAACATCTCTGTGGAGCCAAGTTTATGTCAATTATCGATCTTAATTCAGCATACTATCAATGTCCTCTTAAGTAAACTGCATTTGCAATATCCTGGGCTACTTACTGTTTTAAGTGCATGCCATTCGGCCTAACTGAAGGGTCGTCCTGTCTCACTAGGCTTATGGACATCATTTTTGGGGACATTAAGTTCAAATATGTTTTCACCTTTCTAGATGATCTCTTAATTTATGATGTAGCTTTAGAGGCTGTCCTTCAACAAAGAATCAATGGAGATCTTGTCCAGTCGCATTTTCGGGTAGAACATTGTCTGATCTGGAAATAAAATATTCCATCTATGAGCGTAAATTGTTAGCTGTAGTGTTTGGTATGGAAAGTTTCGGTCTTAATTAGAACATAGACGTTGTGAACTTATTACAGATAACCGAGCTTTATCATGGCTTCTTAAACATCCTAAACAACTAGGCCGAATTGGTCTGGTTTTTGAGAATATCTTCATTTGCTTTTGACATAACTCATGTAAGAGGATATGAGAATTCTGTAACCGATTGTTTATCACATCTTCCAAGAACAAACTTCTGAAATTCCGTTTGTAAATATTTTAGAATCTGTACCGCAGTACTTCATTTCTATTCAAGAACATCAAAAATCAGACACACATATCAACTATAAAACATGATTTCTTTTGGAATGGACTCTGGAGATTTAAGAAAGTTTGTTAGATCTTGTGAACTATGTCAGCGTGCAAAACCTTATCCCAACAAAGCTGGGGTTTTGTCTTCTCACACTCCTACCAGGCCATGGGAGAGAATTCTAAAGTCTAAAGCGAGTAAGCCCATTTATCCTCGAAAGAGTGATAAATGGTGTAGCACAGTCAGACGTATCAATAAAAAAAACTGCGTGATGGCACGATAATGATACAGAAAACAACTGACATCCAGTCCTCAAGAGTAATGGCAATCTTGGAAATACCGTTGAGCAATACGTCTCATATACCGGTGAAGGTGGAACCTCACAGGTTCCTCAATGTTTGCAAGGGAGTGGTCACTTGCTATGAACTCGACTGCGTGAGAATTGAGGATATCTGTAAGGAGCTTTCCCCTCAACAAGTCACCGAAGTGTACTGTATTGGCACCAAAAAGAACAGACAAGATAAAAAAACTGAAACGTATATCCTAACTTTTGCGACACCTACCCTTCCAAAGGAGGTCCGAGCAGGCTTCCACATGCTCAGGGTCCGGCCGTATGTCCATAATCCTAGGCACTGTTTTCAGTGTCAGGAATTTGGGCATACAAAGCTGTGATGCCGTGGTAAGCCGACCTGTGCGGATTGTGGACAAGAGGCTCACGAAACACCATGTGAGTCTCCGAAGTTCTGCATTAACTGCAAGGGTCCACACTCTGCCTGGTCTCGGGCCTGTTCGAAATGGAAGGTAGAAAAAAAAGTCCTGGCGATTCAATCCGAAAAAAAGATCTCATATGCCCAGGCACGCAAGGAATACGCATCTAGTCAGGCTCCGGTATTCCAAACATCATACAGCCAGATTGTCAGCCAAAACATTAACTGTCCCAATTGCCATTGCGCAGTTAACCTCGCTAAGACGTCATCGCGACCTGTGCCATTGGTCTCTGCTCGAGACATCCGTATTGAACCAACCAAGGTGTCGCCGAAATTGTCAATAGGGGCAAAACTGCCACCTAAGTCGTCTCCCCTACCTGTACCACCCAGGAGGGTTCCTCGGGGAACCCCCCTCGGGGAACCCCCCTCGGGGAAATTGATTACGTGCGGCCACTGTTGAGTCGCCCATTCTCGCCTCTGGGCCACCAGAGCTCAGGATGAGTGGCGAAACAGGTGAGGCCGTAAAGGCGAGTCCCACTGGTGCCTTGGAGAAGGACCAGCGTATGACCGCCGAAATATATGCTATTAAAAAAGCGTCGAAGGCCTTAACAAAGCCTTCGCGCAAGGATCCGACTACCCCGTCTCTCCAAAATAAACCGAAGCCTCTCCTGAAGCGGGAGGTCCAGGAGAAACTGGGAAAGGCAAGAGAACCTAAAAAGGTCCTCAACCAATTTTTATTATTAAGGGATAGTGACATGAATTGCGAGGATAACTAAATATTATATTAACTAAGTATGACGCTACTACAATGGAATTGTAGGGGTTTCTATGCTCGTGTAGATGAAATTAAACAACATTTCTTACCTGCATCCTTGCATCTTGTGTTTGCAGGAGACCCACTTCCGCCCAAATGACAACCCGATGCTTCGTGGGTACGATGTGTATCGTACCGACAAGACTTTCTTTGATCGTGCTAGCGGAGGTGTGGCTATATTCGCACTAAGCAATATATATCACAAATATTATCGTTTCTGATCTCCAAGTGATTGCTGTAACAATATGTTGCATCTACCTCCCACCGGGAGAGCGTGTTCCTAAAAGGACCCTCTTTATACAACTTCCCGCCCCCTATATCATCTTGGGGGACTTTAACGCGCATAACCTGGTGTTGGGGTCCAATATTACTGATGCACGTGGTAGGATGGTAGAGGATATTCTTGTCTCGGGAAACCTGGTGTTAATGAACACTGGGACCCAGACACACTTCTCTACCTTTAATGGTGTATCCTCTGCCATTGACCTAACATTTTGTAGACCCGGGATCGCTGCCCACTTCCTTTGGGAGGTCCACTCGGACCTATGTGGCAGTGATCATTATCCCATTCTGCTCTAACCACTTGAAGATCCTCTCAGTACAGCACGGATACCCCAATGGGTGCTAAAACGTGCTGACTGGGATAGATTTCGTGAGCTCGCTGTATTTAATGAATCCCAACATCCCAACATCGATATTAAGGCTGGGCATATTACTTCGACGATCATCGCGGCGGCAAGGGCTTCCATCCCTAAATCCTCGCCAAATCCGCGCCACCGTCCTGTTCCCTGGTGGAACGAGGAGTTCGGTTGGCTGTTTCTGATAGTCGAAGGGCCCTTCGCCTCTTTCATCGACGTCCAACTTTGGAGAATCTGGAAACATTCCGGATTCTACGTGCTATAGCTCACCGTGTTATCCGAGAAAGCAGAAGAGATTCTTGGAGACAGTTTATTTCTACCCTTACAATTACCACTCCAACTAAGGTTTGGGACAATATACGTAAATTAAGTGGTAACAAAAATTCCATTAATAGTATACCTGCCCTCATGTCTAACGGTTCGCTTGTCTCCTCCCCTGTGGAGGTCACCAATGTATTGGGCTCGATGTTCGCCGCTATTTCTAGCACTGCGAGCTACTCTAACGAGTTTGCGGTGCATAAGCGCAGCATCGAGCGCCTTACTATTGATTTTGGCCAAAGTCGGGGGGAGGATTATAACTCCCCCTTTAGTAAAGAGGAACTTACCTATGCCCTGTCCCAGGCAGGCAATACAACTTCCGGATGATATCCATTACGAAATGTTGCGCCAACTGTCCCCTGCTGGACGGGCGTTCCTCTTAGACTTCTACAATTGTGTTTAGGAATCTCGTCAATTCCCAACACTGTGGAGGCATGCAACCGTTATCCCATTATATAAAAGTGGCAAGAATAAATTAGAGCCAACTAGTTAGAGCGATAGCCTTAACTAGCTGTGTATGAAAAATATTAGAAAAAATGATAAATAAAAGACTTAAATGGTGTTTAGAATCCCGCAATCTGCTATCCAATATTCAATGTGGCTTACGCCGTGACCGATCCACGGTGAATCATCTCGTCCGTCTTGAGACTGCTGTTCGTGACGCCTTTCTCCATAAACAGCATCTTTTGGCTGTTTTCTTTGATTTGGAGAAGGCGTACAATACCACATGGCGTTACGGCATCTTAAAAAACCTTTTAATTGGGGGTTCCGGGGGAGCCTCCCTATTTTTATAGCTAATTTTATGTCTGATAGACACTTTCGGGTAAGGTTAAACAACACCTTATCCGATGCTTTTATTCAAGAAAATGGGCTCCCACAGGGCAGTCCTTTAAGCTGTACGTTGTTCGCTATTGCTATAAATAGCATTGTAGACAACGTGTGATAACCTGTTCTTTCATGCCTTTTTGTGGATGACTACACAATTTATTGCAGTTCATCAAGTCTCCACAGGGCTGAACAACAGATACAACTCGCTGTAAACAATCTATGGTTGTGGGCATCTCATAATGGCTTTCGTTTCTCTGCGGCCAAGACGACTGTCGTCCACTTCCATAGATTACGCGGAATACGGCCAGCCCCCAATATTTTAATGAACAACGTTGTTTTACCATTCTCCGAGACCGTAAGGTTCCTGGGACTTTTATTCGATTTTAAACTAACTTGGATCCCCCACATCAAAGACCTGAAAGCGAGGTGTATTAAAGCTTTGTATTTATTTAAAGTTGTGAGTGGTCACTCTTGGGGTGCTGATAGGGAAACCTTGATGCGCCTCTATAGAGCCTTGGTGAGATTAAAATTTGATTACGGGAGTTATGTATATGGTTCCGCTAGACCCTCGGCGTTAAAGATGCTCGATAGCGTCCACCATGCTGGCATTCGACTGGTTACTTGTGCTTTTCGTACCAGTCCAGTCGTCAGCATCTGTGCTGACGCCGGTGAGCCCCCTCTTTCTTACGGGCGGTCTTACTTCCTGGAATCTTACGTGTCGAAACTGCATTGCATGCCAAATAATTTTGCTTACCGCCCTGTGTTTCATCCCCCTAACCGTGTTTTGTATGAAACTAAATGGCGTAGTACAAGGCCGGTTGGGATCCGGATGCTATCGGTTTTCAACACGTGTGGGATAGTCCTGCCAAAGGCTATCCCCACATCACCATGTCGAGTTTCTCCCTGGAAGATACGCCCTCCGAAATGCCATTTTGATCTTGCCAAGTACCCTAAAGCGACCACCCCAAACTTTGTATATTAGAGAACCTTTAATGAGCTCCTCTCCACTCGCTTTCACGGGTTTGAGCGCATCTACACTGATGGCTCTAAATCTGCAGTCTCCGTGGGATGTGCTTTTGTTGTGGAAGGATCCAATTTTAAATTTGGTTTACCTAATGAAACCAGTGTTTTTACAGCTGAATTATATGCCATTTTTAAATCTTTGTGTTTTGTATACTGAAGTAGTCACCATTCTGTCCTCATCCGCACGAATTCCATGAGTGCTCTGTTGGCATTGTCCACTCTACTCCTGGAATCGCCTCGTGCAGATGATACATGAACAAATTTTTAAAATATTCACTGAGCACCCGGTTCGCCTTATGCTGGATTCCTGGTCACGCTGGTCTTCAAGGAAATGAACTGGCGGACCAGGCAGCCAAGGAGGCAGCACGCCTGCCTCTGGAGGAGAGTCTGGGTGTCCTGTTTTTAGATCTAAAGGGTTATGTTCGGCGTGGAGTCTTACGCACCTGGCACGAGCAGTGGGTCTCGACCCCTGCTCAGAACAAGCTGTGGTCCATTAGGGACGGTGTGTCGCGATGGCCCTCTTCTATACGAAAGTCTAGAAGAGAGGAGGTCATCGTGACGATACTCCTCGTCGGGCATACTTCATTGACCCATAGTTTTATACTGAGAGGGGATCCACCTCCAGTGTGTGAGTTTTCTGATACTCCCCTTAGTGTGCATCACATTTTGGTGGAGTGTCGCAAACTAGCCCCTATCCGTCTGGCTCTTGATTTTAAAGGTGACTTACATTTTTTATTACGCGATAGTGCAGATGGAGTTATTTGTTTACTCTGTTTTATACGCCAGGCGGATCTTTTTAATTCCATTTGAGTCACTTTTATAAAGTGGCTCATCTGGATTTTATCTCATATTGAGATCCTTTTTAACAGTTTTATTACAATTTAACATGTTTGGTCTTTTTAACGTATTATAATTTTAACATGTGTCATTTTAACGTGTTATATTTTAATATGTTTGTTTTGTCTTTTTATTGGAGTGATACACTTGTGGTTTTTTTTAGCAAGTTTATCACTTAATTTATACCAAGAGCCCATTTGAGCACTCCTATGGAGTGTCTCAGATGGTGAATGTTCTATCTCTTTCCCCTATGGGGATTTTATTATGTTTTTAATATATTTCAAGGCCCTAATGACCTAGATGTGTCGATGGGCCGTTAAACAATAATAATAATAATAATAATTGTCACATCATTATTGTGTACTTGCAAACTATCGATTGAGGTCTTTCAAAAAGAACTGAGCTAAAGCAGTATCCCAGTTTTTGATAAAGTGTCTGTCCATAACCATTTCAAATCGTGAAGATTTTTATATGCATGTGAGTATAGCCTTTTAACCATGGCCTTGCTGATCCTATTTTTTCCTACTTTTTAATTTTAGATTGTACAGGTCCAAAGTTTCTGTCCTACTGACTGAACGAGTGTCTACATACTGGGCACATAAGAACCACTTCAGTTTTATAAACTTTGGCAAACCAGGCAGCCACAGACACCTCTTACAGAACTGGCTGTTTACGTCGATCCTAGGAATTGTATAGTTTTGACCATAATCAAATTCCAACACAAGGCAGGAAGGTTTATCTTTATTAGGCTTTGCTTTAGAAAGGTAGTCTTCCTTTAAGGACTGTCTTTTACATGTTCTTTTGTGAACCTGGGGCATGATGAGAGGATGGTTGACGTTTTAAGCCTGGGGCTTATACTTACCCATGTGACATTCTGAACGTCAATGGCCAACTTTGTTGCAGTTATAGCCCACCAGGTCTTTGCGCTTCACTGTATGTGACACTCTTCTATTACATATTACATCTATAACACATCTTCTGAGGGGGTGTATTGTTGGATTACCTAGTCGATTGCCTAAACTCCCTGGTAAAATGTACCAATTAGTTACAGTTAAAACATCTGTAATTCTTGCTAGGTTTAATTGCTCTAGACGGGGTCTGTTTTGTAACTCGCCGTGGAAATAGCTTCATCAAAATTAATAGGGGCTCTAGATAAAAAGAAGCTTTGTAATGAGTTAATCATCACTTTTAAGAACTGCATCAACATATTCCCTTAGAATACCTTTATTGTGATCTGGTTCTTTGAAGTCTGTCAGGATCCAGCTCTACATTACTCTCTCCCACAAGTCTGTGTGAAATATTGATTCTGTCTTATTAAACACGTCTTTTAAAGTAGTTTTGAATTATTCCAGTCTCGAATTGATTTAACCATTTCACTGGCATTCACGCGGTTCTGAGCCCCACCCTTATGTTTAAATTTAAAAATCTCTACTTTGCCCGTCCACATTGGTCCACCTTCGTAAATGGATTACCTGTTCATTTGATTCTAAATACGTAGTTATGTGTTGGTCTGCCTCATTTGAGAATAGTTTGACATGAAGTCTCCATTGGGCAAGGTCAGGTGTGGATGTTACAGGTGGTGAAACTCTTACTGGGGCATAGATGTTTTGTCTAAGAGAAGTGCCTTTTATACATTTTCGTCATTTAACATTCTTCCCTTAACCCTGATTATGGGTTGGAATTTGAAGATTTTTTTTTTTTGGCAACTAAGGAAAGGGACCACAGGTAAGAAGAGAAATTGAGGACTTTAATGATCAGGCGAGTAATATACGGCATTCATGAGAGCTCTTTACCTGGATGACAGCTCAAAAAGTTACTAGAAAATAGTCCCTAAAATATCCCTACGCCAACAGCTGATATCTGTCACTGTCACTTGGAACAGCTGTAATGAAAACATATGGTAATATAGAGTATGAATGTGATAGTTAACTACAGTAATTTATAATAGGCTAATATTATGCCTCAAATAAATTTTGAAATGGAAATTTTTAGTCACTAAGCTGAAAGAAAACACTAGAAACTGATTATTGTATATTAATATATTAATATATATATATTTATCTATATTAATATATATATATGTTATAATCTGAAAGAAAAACATTTTAAACTGATTTGTATAATCTAAAAGAAAAACATTTTAAACTGATTTGTATAATCTGAAAGAAAAACACTTTAAACTGGTTTGTATAGTCTGAAAGAAAAACACTTAACTTATTTGTATAGCTGAAAGAAATACACTTTAAACCTATAAGTATTCCAGGATTCCTTTGACAGAGATTCTCTTTCAGCTAATTGTTGCCAAATCTCCTCGCCTACAATTATATTTTAAGGGGGTGTGCTGATATAAGGAGCTACTGGCAACCTCGACTAACTGCCGATCGGCTTTTGCCAGACTCAGAATATCCACCTTGACAGAAACGCCAAGCTAGGTCATCTGAGAAGGGGCTGATTTTCTGTTTGACTACAGAGTCACTTTTGTAACTCTTAAACCCGTGAATGAAATTTAATACCTGAAAAAAAGAATTACAGGTGTATTAGTAAATAGCACTATGAGGTTTTGGAATGTTATTTATTATGTAATATGTAGCTTGTAAAACATGTTTAATTAAACTTATTTTAAAAATGCTTTAACACTGTAGGTTATCAGCACCTTGTACCTTAATCTGGCAATAGAGGTACTGCCAGCACTTCATCACTGTCACTTTCATTGTTGTCTAGTTGTATTTTAAAAGGTTGGGGTTCACTCGCATCCATCTTCATTTCTCTTGCCCAGTCATCATTGATAATCTTCTCAGTGTGGTCGACATTTTTACTCCAACTGAAATGGAACATTTTTAACAATATATCTGTATTATAATTACATACAAATGATAGTGAAGATACAACCCATTCTTTGTGGTTTTTATTGTTATAATTTCATTAGTTTGCAAATATAGCTTTAGTACCTTTCAGGCGTGACTCTAGCAAGGGCTTCTTGACAAAGGGCTCGGACAGCTGCATCATCAAACTTGTTGTTTCTTCCGGTATGTTTCTTGTAGTACCCCTTGCAGTTTGCCCACACCAGCTCTATTGGATTATATTGGCAATAGTACGGAGGCAACCGCAAAACCTGGTGTCCGCACTCACGTACCATTTCATCGATCTTGTACCTGCAGCAACCAAAAACATATACAAATTACTAACATTATTTAAATTATTATTATTATAATTAATTTTAAATGGTAGGGTGATTGTGAGATGAAATGAAGGACCTACAGTTTAACGTGGAATCCGAACCACGGTAGAGGCCTGGCAATCCACACATTCACAAGCTGTGAGATTATTTAAAAACTGATAATATTTTATTAAGTAAATCTCATGGTTAAAGATATATACAAAATACAATGCAATCATTAAAAAATATGCGCTCAAAAAAAAAAGTTATCCTAAAATTGAATTAAATATTTAATAAACCAAACTAAATTATATATAAAAATTATATATTGTATTCTAGCCTAGTATTTTCAGTTTTCTTAAACATTTTCATTAAATTGATATTTTCAATAGGCTAAACTGATGTTAAAATTATTTTCCTATCAACTGAAGATTTATAAGATTAAAAAACTATTTTTAAGGAGAGTGGGGTTGTATGAAAGTAGCTTAACTTTACTGCTTATGATATGTAGTTTATTTATGACACCTAAAAGAATATTCTTGATTTTTCTCATAATTTGTAAAACATGATTAGTTTTTTTTATTCGTCATTTGGTGAATTGTCATGTTTTGTGAGAATCACCCTTGTATGAAAACATATTTACTAGCATCTTATTAATGATTTTGTTCAAGGGTGGTAACATGAACATTAACTCTAATTGAAACACCTGATTATTGTTATCAATATATATAGTGAAAGCAGCCTAAGACTTTTATAAAATACTTAGGACTACCTTTTTTCTGGTTTGTGGGCTAAAGCTTTGCTCATCAGCTCCATTTTCATCGCTGAGGGGTTGAACTTGATGTTGTGCTTCGTCAGCCATGCAGCGTATTCTTCTTTCCTCCAACTCTTTGTGGGTAGTTTCTCCACCTGTAACAGTATAGTTAAGGCAATAATAAATAAGTGATGTCTTTAATAAATTAATTTGTGGGTGGAGAGGGGGGGGGTATTAAAACTGCATCTTTAATTGAAGATAAGTGACAACATGTAGAAATATATGTATAAATATTTTATACTGTGTATTAAAAATAATCCTTGATAGCTCAGTGGTTAGAGCTTTGGCGTAGTAAGGCAAAGGTCCTGGGTTTGATTCCCGTGTCCAAGTCTCATTTTTCAATTTTCAGAATAAGCTTATAGTGTTAGGACACACCTGAACAGAATGATATGGAGCATTATCCATCACAATGACTGAAGGTTCTTCAAGGGAGGGAAGCAGTTGGTCTTTCATCCACGTCTCGAAGTTGTCGCCGTTCATCTCCCCATGGTAGTCTCCAGTTGACCTCCCCGATGAAAACAAAAAGCTCGCTCCTTCCACGAAACCCTCCCTGCCGCCAGCATGTAGAACAGTGAACCTCTTCCCATCACCCGGTGAACGTCTCTTGCAGGTCTTCTTCGGGACTATGTCTATAATTTATATAGATATGAAACAATCCATATTTGACAATGTATTTATATCAAACATAAAATGAAGGTGTATTTTATGTAAATAAGTAAAGTTTACAAATGGCTTGCTAAATAACAATATATGTGTTTATTTCTATGCTGGTAATGGTGTTATTCATCATTAAAATTAAATGTCGTTCCAGTAAAATGATAAACAATCTTACAAATTTACAATCAAACTCAATAAAAGTTTAATGATGGCCAAATGGTGGCATTTAGCAAAAGAGAACCTTTGTCAGGTTGGAAACATTGTTTGATGAAGTATGTTATTTAAACTTACTCATTTATTAGTTTTTTGTGCAAGCAACAATCTTTTAACCAGGTCTGTGCTTATATTTGATTTCACTAATGCTATACTATCAATATATTTATTAAAAAAACACTCACCCTTGGAAAAAATCCATGTTTCGTCAAGGAATACGAAATTATTGTTTTCTGCCGCAAGCTTCCTTTATTCCCTCAAAAATGCTATTCTCTTGGCTGCTACGTTGACATCTTCCATCAGCACTCTTCTTCCAAGAGAATCCAATTTCATGTAGAAGCTTGTAGAGTGTTGTTCTTCCTCCTTCGAATATACTTGCAGTGCCTGGTCCTGGATTCGCACGAAGAACGTCCAAAAGGGTATCCAATGTCACATGTTCATCTGCAAACAAGCACCAATAAGTTACAAGCATAATTTTATGGATTTGCACTTGGGCAAAAACATGGAATACATAATTTATTTTTATAAGTGTATGATCGAACAACATTGACCCTTCCTTCAATGGGGAGCAAGTTATTGTGAGCAAAAAACACAGGCCACTTTTTTTATATACCCTGAGCCAAAAATTTTACATATTTCAGGTGACTTTATTACAACCAAATTACAGGTTGTATTTATCACAAGAACAACAGTGAGGTTTTTATTGTTGTTGATTTGGCACTGTTTAAAGTGTTCAGGTCTTTAGGCCTATAAAACGTGTAATTTTTTTTAAATACATTAATTAAGGGTAGCAAATTTTATTTTGTGATGTAATGTCGAGTCTTCTTATATGATTTAAAAATCAATTGGCTGTTCTAAGATTATAATAGTGTTTATGTATAGGCTTAGAATGATTTGTTTGGTGCTGTGCACACTTTTTGTGTGATCATGTTAAAAAAATATATAACCTATAGATAAATTAAACATACTTCTATCATACATCCCGTATATTGCTCTACGAATCACACCTCGGTCGAAGTCGTCGATTGCTTCAACCGAAACTCTTGGAATAGGTTTCAGTTTTCTCTTCTTTTGGGGAGTCGCTACTTCCCTTGGATTTTTCTTCCAATATCTACAACAAAATTATGTATGGTGGAGTGTGTTACGGTAGTTATAGAGATACTTCTAGATAAACTAACATATCATGTGGAAGTAAATTAATTTCAAAGCTACCAAATTTACATTATTGGGGTTTCACGATGTCAACAATAATACATATTTTTTAAATAAGTTTCACCTAAAAATTTAAATAAAAATTATATGCCCCAACACTCAAAATAAACCATTTAAAAACCAGTTTTCAAGAATATATTCAAACCTAACCTAATCAAACGATTCCAAACGAGCTATGCTACACTTTTATTATTATCTGGGTTTTAATATAGGCCTACAGCCATGAAAATTCACTTCAAACACATGTTCCATGAAAAGATCATTTCATATTATTAAAACATACCTGTGGCTGTGTCTGAATAGTACTGTACACGACTTGATAAAAATACACTTAACACGCCCTTGAGATAGAAGAATGCAAGACTATTTGCAGGCAGTGCTGCTTCCTACCAATGAGCTTGGAAACTATTTTAAACGCCATCTATGAGCCAGTTATCACAGATCCCATTACCCTATGAACTCTAGCCAGTCGGAAACCACATAAAGGACGCGTGACTTGCTATCGCCCTTGGACTCAAGGGTGTGTGAGGGGTGCATCTGCACACTTTGACTATTTGGTTGGATCGACACTTGATCACGTGATTGCCAATGCGATTATCATGTGAATGTCAAGGGTCGACGACGCATGAAGTATAAGATTTGGATACAGACCTAGTTTATTTAGGTTATGTTATGAAATTAATGAAAAAAGATCACTGCCTATTATCAAGTTTGCCAATAATTCAGTCCAAACCTTTGTTTGAGTCAGGATTAAAATTAACAGAACACTATACCTACTGAAGAAAATGGGTAGTAATAGTAAATCCATGGAATGTGGAACCCTCAATATGATTAAATAAACCAATTGGAATGCTAGTAAAAATATGTATTATTAATTCTAATATTTAATATTAGTTTTCTACTCACTTCAATACAGTAGGTTTTGAGAGTCCTAGAAGATCAGCAATTAACTGCCCTATATCCCCCCCCCCCCCCCTTCGATTTGGCCTCGTTCAATCATCGATTTTAGTCCTCTTCCACATTTGATAATGTCCAGTTGCCTTTGGTGATCTGTAATCTCTCTTCGATTTTTTTCCTGGGAACTCATCATTAAAAAAACACATATGCACTAATTGAAAATCCCCTTACAAAATTACGCGAGATTAAAGTTAGTAGTTAAAGTTAATAGATTAAATTTATATAAAAGTTAGAGTACAGTTAGATAAAAGTTAGATTATAGTTAGATCATAGTTAGATTAAAGTTAGATTAAATTTATATTAAATTAGATTAAAATTAGATTAAAGTTATCCAAATTAATATGTAGGCCTATTTGAACTAAAGAGAAAATATCTGTTTACACAAAGTTATTCTTAAAATAATTAGTAAAATGACCTAGGATTAAGTTTTTCTTACGTTAATAGAGAAGCCCAATAATTAAAATTAACGTTAAAAATTATTGTAAGTTTTAGTAAGGTAGGATCTAACAAAAAGACTGAATTTAAAGTTAAAAATCTAATAAACGTGCACAGTAATAAATTCTATGAAATATATATTTAAATTAAACAAAGTCTTAATATTTATTTGAGTTCGGCCACAGAGCTTATTAATCCTTTTATCGCAGTTAAAATAATATTTCTTGAGAGCACTTTAACAAAAGGTTCAACAAATAACGCTTCAAAATGGTGACTTAAGCATGTGGGTTGCTTGCGTGGAATGCTTGCGTCATCAATTTGTTTAAAATGGTGCACTCACGCATTGGATGATTATATTTTATTAAGTTAAATGTTTCTAAACAATATAAAATAGTTATAAAATTTTTAATTATATATAAAATAAATTACCAGTATTTTATCTTTGCCAAGTAAAAATACGATGCTTGTTTTAAAAGGTACTAATGCATGCACTATATTACACAACATAGATAACATTCCAAAACAAAGAATAAGTACTTTTAATATATGTTTAAAATATTCATTCGGATTTGGTGAAACAAAATTATTAAATTTAATCAAATAATGTAAGAAATCTTAAGTTTAGATTATTTTACATTTAAAATATAACATGTAATTAAAAAACTTTACATTTATAATAAAAGTGATATTTTACCAGTGTTGGCAACCCAAAACCCTCAACATATGATTTTTGAACTGTCATCTAGGAAAACTAAGCTCGTGAATGGATAATACACACCTGTCCGGGATAAACAAGTGAGGTGATCATCCTATGTGTCACATGGTCTATTAGTGAAATCTTTTGATTGTAGTCCCACAGGTCGTTTATTCAAAGTCATTTGTGCTCACGGTGAAGTCCTGTCCATTACAATTCCCCGTTAGCTCATAACACGTCCGACCCTCTATTCCTACATTGGTCCTTCTACAACCCCATGCCTTCAACTGAAACTCCTTTTCGATTCTGGTGTAGCTACACCTCCCAGCAGTTTATCAGGCCTTATTACTGTTATAGGGAGGTAGGTTTGCTTCAGGGCTATTAACACTAAATATACGCCAGTTACGAGACACTGCGCTTTATAGCTGGACCATATTACCAGGAAAAATCTAGTCAAGTAATTGAAAGCTAATTATATGATTTAACACTTCAGAGAGGTGTATTGCTAATGTTAATACAAATGTTATGGTACAGGTACATACAGCACTAGTGAAGCAGCAGACTACCAAGCTTCTCACTAGGAAGTTGATACATATAGAATGACAGAAATTTAACAAATCAACTTGTATAAGTATTTAAAATCAATGTGAAGTTCTACACTGTGCCAACAGTTCTTGTGATAAAACAGACTGCTTTCTCAGAACAAATATTAGGGACACGGCAGTCCAAGAATTGAGTAACAGTCTAACTCAATTATTGGAAAAATACTTGTTTGGAAACAACGTGACTTACTGGTCGAGTTGAAAATATCATTTATTAAGAAGGTTATATATGAGTTTGGTTACACATGATTTTTGGTTAATTCAAATATCAAGTGGGGAAGGGGGTAGGTCCTTTATTCCTATCACATATCATCACATATCCACAACTATACTGTCATATTGTAATCTCTTGACATTAATCGTAGACTTTGAGACTGGAAAATAGTTTTCAATAATTTGCCTCTTAATACAAATGCATTTGCAGCTGTGGATACTAACTGAATTACCATTTGGTATAGTGTATTTTCAGTTTCCAACACTTACACTTTTCTTTATACACTAAACTATCACACTTAGCACTTCTTAGTAGTTGTACTGCAGAATCTAAAGCACAAGAGTTTCTGATTATTTTTCTGAGGTTTTTTTTGTGAAAAAGATGACCATTTTTCAAAATAGACATTTTGGTTGTACTTGATAAATTATTATCTTGGAGAGAAGCCCTTATTGATATTTTACTAAGATATAATGAATTACACTTTTTTGGAGAGACCCCTCCAATTTTCTATATATTTTAATTATTTCACCTTGTCTTCTCGAATAACATTTAGGGAATCTTCTAGAACATTGTTTTTGCCTCGTGGATCATCTATAAAGGAAGTTGTGTCACCTGTATCTAAATCTTGTTGAATTTGTTTGATTTCCAAACTGTAATTAGCAGCTAGTACATCGTTCTTGGAAGAATTAAATGATGTATCTTGTCTTTCATAATGTCTGTGCTTACTTACAGCTATTAATAATTATTTATTTGTACCTCCTATAAGAGTACCGTACTCATCTACGTATCGTTTCTCCGGGACATCTAAAATAATGTCATTATTGAACATTGTTTATTAATCTATAGTGTTGGTATATTTTTCCAAATTTGGTGATGACACATTTTCTGTTTTTGTTCCTGTCTTGTGGCCACCATTTTTAAGGTTTTATGGTCCTTAGGAATACAAATGTACAAATTTAAACCTTAATATAAAAAACAACATACTTTAGGACCTCAGTGTGTCAATGGGCCTCTAAACACCAATATTAATATAATAATATTATTATTAGCACCATGTCTTACTACCAATAATATAATAATAATATAATAATACTAACATACTTTAGAAAAATGGCTTTATGAATTGACCTACAAGGGCTCTACAAACTAAACAAACAACTGGTAGACTCACTCCTGTGTCTATGTGAGTTCCACCACTACCTGTTACATAGACTGAATTACTTCGTCCTCGGACATTCTAACAGGTACGGCAACATTGTAAATGGCCACAGGGTATTGCCTTCCTGGTTGCTTTATTTGTTTGGCAACACAAACAAATCATGGATGAAGCATTATCTAGCTCATTTATGTGTTCTGGATCAAATAAACATGCTTCCAACTCCTCTGCTGGTTTTTCTAAAAAAAAAAAAGGCATGTGGAAGCTTGTTGCTTACAGTGTCCAGTGGATTGACCACCTCC
>JBCFYV010000727.1:0-67905 GCA_039000515.1 Timema cristinae
ATAAAGCTATGACACCCTCCCCAACTTCAGAAACAGCTGATATACTAAGTACTGAAGAGCCGCCCGAGTACCAGTGTAGAAAGATCCACACCGAGTAATTAAGAAGAACTTTCACCTAGTATTTCCACTGAGATGACAAAGCCAGCTAAAGCTATCAAAAAAAGGAAGAAGAATGATAATAATCAGCACAATGAGCTCATTCTACTCATGAAAAGAAGAGAGGAGCAGCGGCAGAAGGATATGGACCATTTAACGAGGTTGAAGACCCCAGTAGAAATATTTGGGGAACACATCAAAACTGTTTTAAATGGGCTTCCTCCTGCAATTATGATACAGGCAAAAACTGAAATGTTTAATACTTTAACAAAGTTTGAGCTTAAAGCTGCCGGAATCAATTCTCCGTCCACTCCAAGTAGTGAGCAATCTATTTTGAACCCCTCTCCCTCGAGCTCAGTTTCATCAAATGATGTCAACACCACACAAGAGTCATTGCTTCAAACCTTGACATTCATACAAATCAAGATCCACAGGCTCTAAATCTTCATAATATTACAAATATCAATTACTTGGACTACCCGTCAATTTACCAACAAATTCTCTTAAAAGTGTTTTATTTTTTAATATTTTTATATTAATAAAATTTTAATTTAACAATATATTGTGTTTTAATCATTAAAATTACTAATTGATAACGTGAATGAAATAGGATGTGAATACAATACAATACAAATTATTTTTTTATAAAAAATCGAGTTTACTTTATTGTAGTCCAAGCTGCAATTTAAAATCCATTGCGGGATATGGAATAATATTCTGAATTTAATTTGATTGTTTATAGTTTAATAATTAGTTAGTTTTAGATGGGTACACAATTTAATCAAATAAAATAAAATTAAAAGAAAATTATTAAGATACCAGTTAATAGGTTAGGTAAATAATTTATAATTAGATAGTTAAATAAACTATAAATAGTTCAAGATAGATTAATAAAAGGAGTAATAAATTCTTAGCGAATTTAATATTTGCAAAGACTTCACTAAGGTTTTAGTAAATATTTTCTTTGAAAACTCGAGTGAACTAGAATAAAACTGCAAACACATAATATAAATCGAATATCCAACCTGATTTTTTTTAACAAAAAGAAGTTCGTGAAAATCTCACTTACCGTAGTGTTAGGAAAAGTTTCTGTTGAGCACTGATACATTTCCGTGGTGTACAGGGCTTCAAATCTTCAGCGAACAAACCTAACACCATATCGAACTGATCATAGTTGAGTCTGCAATATTGTCTAAACAGGTCTTCATCTAGTTTACGATCTTCTTTACGATTTTTGTATATATTTTTCCTGGATTTTCTTTTAGGTTTTTGCATCAATAAAGATAGAAGCAGGACGTTGTCATCGTTTTCTTCTTCTTGCAATAAATTTATTAATGTATGATTATTAGCATCAATGGACGACATGATATGTGTGTTTTATCAATATATATCCCATCTGGCCCTCTACCGCGCTGCTGCTTCCCAGGAACTTTGTTCTACAAAATGAAACAAAATAAAACTTTCCAGCTTTAAATAAATTGAGATATAATTGAATATGATGTAATTTGATCACTATCGAATTGCATATAAATATAAAAAAATTTTTTATTTATTTAATTTATTTATTTGAGGTAATTAACTTGCACTTCCTGAACCGACAGATTACATCAGCACACGAGAATTTCTACGAGCGAGAGTTAAAGGACCGACCAATTTTGCCTGAGAAAGTTATTTTCACATACATTCCAGGGTTATTTTAAATACCACAATCGACAACTTTCCCTCCGAAGGAAGTTGTGTTTTGGATTTTTATCGCTCAAGAAAAACCCCTCAACCCCGGCTGGGTTTGAACCCACGAACATAAGTTCTTAGGTGAGCACTTTACCCCAAGACCACTGAAGTCGACTTTTGTTTTTATTTAATTAAATTATTTGAAAAATGACACCTGGACACAGAATTGAACCCGGGACCTTTGGCCTAGAGCGCCAATGCTCTACCACTGAGCTATCCAGGATTTTTCCCGTGCTCAGGGTCATTCTTCACTCATAGGTTAAGGCTGAGTCTGTGATGGACGTGCGCAAATCATCAACTACAAGAAATCAGTAGGATCTCGAACCATCGGATACCACAGCCATCTGAGACTTGGGAGGACTGTTATGCTCCCACACGTCCATCACAGACTCTGCCTTAAACTATGAGTGAAGAATGACCCTGAGCATGGGAAGATCCCTGGATAGCTCAGTGGTAGAGCATTGGTGCGCTAAGCCTACAGTCCCTGGTTCGATTCTGTGCCCAGGTTTCCTTTTTTCAAATAATTTAAATGAATTGAATTGTGATCTTCATACGGATATTCTGGTGATTACCATCATTTATAACTTGTGTGTTGATATTAATTATATTTCTTTAAACTATGATAATTACTTCATTGTATACGTTTCTTATGCATGTCTTACTGGAACAAATCTTATTTCATGGCCAGAAAAGAGCGAGGAAAAGTAATTTGTACCCCTGATAGCTCGTAAGCTGTTGGAGTTTGAACTAACTTAATAGAAACGTGTTTCACTGATATCTAGTACTGTACTGATGTTGTGTTTTGTCCAGGTCCCTGGGTTCGAGTCAAGCTGGCGTCTCCTGGAGGTAACCCCTCCCCCTCTCCTCCGGTGCTGTGGAGCTCACGCAGGAAACCAGGTGAGTTCATCCTAGTAACATACTCAACAGCTATTACATTTTATTCGAGCATTGCGCGCTTGTTTGGCTCACTGTGGCGCTCATTTAAAACTGTGGTAAGACTTCTCTTTCCTAGCCCTGAAAAGCGTATTTTCTCACTAAAACTTGACTTTGAAGTTGATTCGTGATAGGATAGTATGTTGGATGAGAGTTCATAATTACTCTTGTCATAAACGAAGGCAGGATTATAAATGCTCATCAGTCAGACAGCTTCATTATATCTATTTTCTAATGTTAATTTGAAAAAAATCTGCACACCCTCTTTTTAATTTTCTTTCTCTCAATGAGGTGGCCAAACTAGCAGCCGCGGCCGATCGGTGGATCGTGATCTACTGTTTG
Source organism: Timema cristinae (assembly GCA_039000515.1). Classification (NCBI taxonomy): domain Eukaryota; kingdom Metazoa; phylum Arthropoda; class Insecta; order Phasmatodea; family Timematidae; genus Timema; species Timema cristinae. Next base: position 3,103 of record JBCFYV010000727.1, read on the forward strand.
GCCACCTCTGGCTTAGAATGTATTGTATAGACACTTTATACGATACTCGCAGTACCCGGCATTACTTTATAAGTATTGATTATATATATAAGTAGCTGCAGATCTCATTATTTGACGTATGAATACGTTGATGTAGCTTTAGTAATTTTTTAGCTGTCAGTTAAAACTTTTATTTTTAAATGGGACTGTATATCCGGATTTTTGTAGGAAGCCCGTTCTGAAAGGCTTTTTATCGTACCAAAATACTACTACAAAGTAGGATTCTGGTACGAAATAAGGTTTTTCATAACGGGATTCCGACCAAAAGCAAGTTATACTTATATCCTAGCCATTTCTTGTGTGAAGTGAGAGAGAAATTCTGATTCTAAAGTGCCCCGTATTGCTAACCACACGAGTGGTACGATCTGGTCTATTTACCATTTATTATTAAAACCAAACCAGACCCTTCTTTGGTCTCTTGACAGTTCTAAATTCAAACTCCCTCTGATGTTTCGTTACATCCGGTCTAGAGGGGAAATGCTTGACTTGAACACGTGTTGGAGGGAACAGTGATGCTGTGAGTGGATGGGTTCGGCCTTCTTGGAGTTAAATGTGCAGACTTTGTCCTTCGATTCTCGAGACGACGTTGATATCAAAACATATTTAACACGTATAAATTGTTTGGATAATAAGCCAAGGATAATGAAGTACCGTGAGTCCCCCCAATCTCCCCGTCTGGGGGCGTTCAGAGACTTGGGGCAGCAATGAAGACGCTGAGTGGCTACACGAGGAAGAAGGGGAGAAGCCTATAGAAGTAAGCCAAAGCTTGAGTGACCTACACCTAATTTCATGGCTGAGGGAACTGCAGGTCTTATGGAGTAAAGAGTTATCTTCGCTCCCTCCCTCTCTTTCTCTCTCTGTTACCTGTTGCCAAACCTTTTAGCTTTCGGATGTTGGGAAGTGAGGGGGGAGGCTTTAATTGAAAATCCTTCATTATAAACAATGCGGCATGGGGAGGTTGGGGGGTTCAACTGACAGACAAAAACATTTCCTATCGATGTACAGCATTTTCTAGAAACATTAACTATTTCCACAATCATATTTTTTTCAAGATCGAAATTTATTAACTATATTTCTATTCCCCACGTAATTATAGTAAGGGGGTTTGTGCTATTCAGCGGCACAGCTATTAATCCTGTTTTTTATGGATCCTGAGATGACAGGATGGGGTGAAGGGGGGGGGGATGGGGTGATAGGAAGGGTTGTAGCACATGATGGTGGCAGAGGGAGGGAGGGGGATGGAGGAGGGGGGGGGGGGGGGGGGATGGAGCACCTGGGTGCGGGATAGAGTGGAGACAATATTTTTTTGGTTGAGAATACTGTTTAGCATAATTGAGAGGGTTGTAGGTTGGTGGATGGAGGACTTGGGGGGGGGGAGGGGGAGGGGCAGAGGACACGACTGGGATGCGCGGAGGGCTATGGATGGTTGAGAGGGGGGCGGGGGAGACTAGCATACGGGGAACAGGGTTTTCTCTCCCTCTCTCTCATCATCGTGATGTAGTAGAGCAGCTTACTCCCTCAAACCTTGATGGTCGGTCCTAGCAAAGATTGGGAATTAAGGATATGACAAGTATTATTCAGTACAAAATTCTCTCAAAGAGGGAGTGTAGCTTATGGACCTCGAACCCTTACTCTCTCAAACCCTGATTGTCAGTCCTAGCAAAGATTGGAAATTAAGGATATGACAAGTATTATTCTCTCTCAAAGAGGGAGGGTAGCTTATGGACCTCGAACCCTGATGGTCAAGGATATGACAAGTATTATTCACCTCTAAATAAATAGTACAGTTTTTTTTAAACCTAGTATATTCTTAATATTACATTGATACATATATATATTCAGTACAAAATTCTCTCTCTCTCAAAGTCTTAGTCTTTTCAACATATAGTCTTTCACCACTTGAAAAGTTTGTATTTGTCGTCACCTAGATAGATCAGTCCGCGTTGCGACGCGTTAAACCGACTTCTGTATCTCGCGCCAAAGTTTTTGCCCGGAAGATGCACTTTACCCACATAGTCCAGCGTCACGATGTTCGGCTCGTCCTCCGGCTCGCTGATCTCTTCGTCTCCTTCCAGGTGACGAACGTTGTAGGCCCGATACTTTTCGAGTTCAGAGATGCTTTTGACGCGGTCGAGTTCCTCCCGCTCGATCCGATCCAGCTCGATGCACAAAGCGTCTTCATCGAGCAGGGGAGCGTCTTCGCCGAGAATTTGTGGCTCGTCCCCTTCCTTCAGCTTGTAGACGGCACATGATGTTGAACAGTTCTCGACGGACTGACTCGCCTCGTACATTCCCGGATTATGGCATCCGAGCCAGTGCACCGAAGAGTCGCAACACTCGCTGTAACCCTTCTCGGCTCTCGCGATGTAGTACTCCAAGCTGTTGTCTGAGATCTTAATTTCACTCATGTCCTCCAGACGATAACCCAACCGTCTAAACATTTCGAATGAGATGCGTCTCCCTACCTCCCGCTCGCTTTATATGCACGGGATGGAGGGAGGGACATACCCTCTCACCCCTCGCATCGATCCACGAATTGTGTGTAGATCACAGAAAACAACTTAACGGAACATGATACAGATCTAGAGGTCCCGAGTTCAATCCTCACAGAAAACAACCTAACGGAACAGGCTACAGATCTAGAGGTCCAGGGTTCAATCCTCACCTCAGTACCGGTACAAACCCTTCCTTCACCTCTGGTGAATGTCAGGTCATCACCGTGGTTCGGATTCCTTCATTTCATCTCACATTAGCGTAAGTAAGACGTGATGCTAATAAATATAACTCCCTGGTATTGATGCGGGCTAGTGCGTTCTTCCTATTACAATCCGACTATATCTAGCGGCCAACATAGCTATGTGTGACATAGTGTGCTCCTGACTATATCTAGCAGTCAACAGAGCTATGTGTGACCAAGTGTGTTCTTCCATAGAGCTATGTGTGGTGTGTTTGAGAGGTCTGTATTGTGATCTCTCATCCTCTTCTGGAAACAAAGTAAATTGTCTAGTTCCCTAGTCCAAGGGCGGTACAGGTAGGAAGAACGGTAAAGTCTGTTCAACGTAGGAATTATTTTCTGAAAGGTCTTTTTTTCCCTAGCAGAAATATAGTATATAGTCCGATATTGGTAGGAAAATAGACCTTTCAGAGAGTATAAACCCACCTCGGTGACGTGGTTAGCTAACGTGCTCAACTGCTGAGGACGGGGCGAATCTCGGTCGGGTGAACTGAGGGGGGCTGGTTCACATGGTGCTAAAGCTACTAGATCATTCGCCAAGTCATGTTATCTTCGGCCGTCATCATGTTGAATTTTCTAACCAAAATCAGGGAACACGAATGGTTTCTCTTCATGCTAGGGAGAACGGGTTCCCTCGGTAATTACATTATACGTTTAAAGTTAATTAAGGTTAATTATTCTACACATGACCTGGATACTGTTGGTATAAGATGTCGGACTTCAATCCTCAGTCCTTAGGATATCTCCATTTTCATTGCTTTCATCTACGATATCTAAACATTATATCTTTGTGTGGCATCTAGCAATAGATACCATATCTACAATCATGTTTCCACTAGAGTGTGACATCTAGCAATAGCTACAAGATCTACTATCATGTATCCAATACAATAACTACCAGATCTACAATCATGCATCCAATACAGTATGACAACTAACAATAACTAGCAGATCTACTATCATGTATCCAATACAGTGTGACATCTAACAATAGCTATCAGATCTACTATCATGCATCCAATACAGTATGACATCTAGCAATAACTACCAGATCTACTATCACGTACCCAATACAGTGTGACATCTAGCAATAGCTACCAGATCTACTATCATGTATCAACTGGAGTGTGACATCTAGCAATAACTACCAGATCTACTATCATGTATCCAATACAGTGTGACATCTAACAATAGCTATCAGATCTACTATCATGCATCCAATACAGTATGACATCTAGCAATAACTACCAGATCTACTATCACGTACCCAATACAGTGTGACATCTAGCAATAGCTACCAGATCTACTATCATGTATCAACTGGAGTGTGACATCTAGCAATAACTACCAGATCTACTATCATGTATCCAATACAGTGTGACATCTAACAATAGCTACCAGATCTACTATCAAGCATCCAATACAGTATGACATCTAGCAATAACTACCAGATCTACTATCACGTACCCAATACAGTGTGACATATAGCAATAGCTACCAGATCTACTATCATGTATCCAATACAGTGTGACAACTAGCAATAACTACCAGATCTACTATCATGCATGCAATACAGTATGACATCTAGCAATAACTACCAGATCTAAAATCATGTATCCAATACAGTGTGACAACTAGCAATAACTACCAGATCTACTATCACGTACCCAATACAGTGTGACATATAGCAATAGCTATCAGATCTACTATCATGTATCCAATACAGTGTGACAACTAGCAATAACTACCAGATCTACAATCATGTATCCAATACAGTTGACATCTAACAATAACTACCAGATCTACTATCATGTATCAACTGGAGTGTGACATCTAGCAATAACTACCAGATCTACTATCATGTATCCAATACAGTGTGACATCTAACAATAGCTACCAGATCTACTATCAAGCATCCAATACAGTATGACATCTAGCAATAACTACCAGATCTACTATCATGTACCCAATACAGTGTGACATCTAGCAATAGCTACCAGATCTACTATCATGTATCCAATACAGTGTGACAACTAACAATAGCTACCAGATCTAAAATCATGTATCCAATACAGTATGACATCTAGCAATAACTACCAGATCTACTATCATGCATCCAATACAGTATGACATCTAGCAATAACTACCAGATCTACTATCACGTACCCAATACAGTGTGACATCTAGCAATAGCTACCAGATCTACTATCATGTATCAACTGGAGTGTGACATCTAGCAATAACTAGCAGATCTACTATCATGTACCCAATACAGTGTGACATCTAACAATAGCTACCAGATCTACTATCAAGCATCCAATACAGTATGACATCTAGCAATAACTACCAGATCTACTATCACGTACCCAATACAGTGTGACATATAGCAATAGCTACCAGATCTACTATCATGTATCCAATACAGTGTGACATCTAGCAATAGCTACCAGATCTACTATCATGCATGCAATACAGTATGACATCTAGCAATAACTACCAGATCTAAAATCATGTATCCAATACAGTATGACATCTAACAATAGCTACCAGATCTAAAAATCATGTATCCAATACAGTGTGACATCCAACAATAGCTACCAGATCTACTATCATGCATCCAATACAGTATGACATCTAGCAATAACTACCAGATCTACTATCATGTACCCAATACAGTGTGACATCTAACAATAGCTACCAGATCTACTATCATGCATCCAATACAGTATGACATCTAGCAATAACTACCAGATCTACTATCATGTACCCAATACAGTGTGACATCTAGCAATAGCTACCAGATCTACTATCATGTATCCAATACAGTGTGACAACTAGCAATAACTACCAGATCTAAAATCATGTATCCAATACAGTGTGACATCTAACAATAGCTACCAGATCTACTATCATGCATCCAATACAGTATGACATCTAGCAATAACTACCAGATCTACTATCACGTACCCAATACAGTGTGACATCTAGCAATAGCTACCAGATCTACTATCATGTATCAACTAGAGTGTGACATCTAGCAATAGCTACCAGATCTACTAACATGTACGCAATACAGTGTGACATCTAGCAATAACTACCAGATCTACAAACATGTATCCAATACAGCGTGACATCTAACAATAACCACCAGATCTACTATCACGTACCCAATACAGTGTGACATCTAGCAATAGCTACCAGATCTACCATCATGTATCAACTGGAGTGTGACATCTAGCAATAGCTACCAGATCTACTATCATGTATCCAATACAGTGTGACAACTAGCAATAACTACCAGATCTACAATCGGGTATCCAATACAGTGTGGTAAAAGGTTAAATATCTTCTGCAAGTTTTCAATCCTTAGTCCTGCTCAAGATGATTGCCAAACATCCTGATGGTCTGACTTCAATCCTCACTCATGGTAAAAAGGTTAAATATCTTCTGTATGTTTTCAAACCTTAGTCCTGCTCAAGATGATTGCCAAACATCCCGATGGTCTGACTTCAATCCTCGCTCATGGTAAAAAAAAGGTTAAATATCTTCTGTATGTTTTTGGATCCAAACGCAATTATTAAATTATTGTAGGTATAGCTAAAATCTAACTAATGTGCCCTAGATTTAATAAATTCTCACCCTCACTAACGGTCACGTTGACTAACGCGTCATGCTTGTAATTTACTTAAATTCCTTCCACGGAAGGTCAGGGTTCGAAACTCATCCGGTTTTAGTGGGGGGGGTGGTTTTTACAAATATGATTTATCATAAGGGTGCACTGAGTTCTAGCCTTGGATGAAGCAGTTTAAAATATTGTACGTCTAATGTAGAAATGCGGCCGCCAGTTATATGTAATTGACCTGAATCGTTGTTGGACTATACATTCTTAAATTAGCTGGAATAGACTAAAGTTCTTATAATAGGGGAGGGAAGGGTACAGCTCCTGAATTATAACGTCCTGAACCCCTCGGTCTTTTATCTAAACATAAATTTACAGATTCTAACAGCGTGCTTAATCTATGCCTCGTAAGACCTAAGTTTACTTCATTAACTAACAATACGAGGTTTGAACCTTGCTCCCCAGATAATTGTGCTTAATCCGTATCTTGTAAAACCAAAGTTAATAATCTTACAGGTTAAAATATCATTGAATTGTTTAATAGTTTTTAAAAAAACACCTACTTGAGTCGTTTTTGAAAAGAGTTTAAACACACATTTTTTTCCAACCTCTTTTTTCCCGTCTTTCTTTTTTAACAGAAGGGTCCGAGGGAGAACAACCCAGCTCGCTCTCAGGATAATTGTGTTTAATCTAAACCTCGTAGATTCGTACATTAAAAGTTATTTGCAAAAGGATATTTAAGAATAAAGCATCTACGTATACACTGACACGATTCAAATCGTTACTGGCAAACCGAACAAGAATAGATTGAAGCCTTTTTTTCTGGATACATTCCCATCTTCCCAGGTTGGTGACCTGCGGGTCTAGGGGTAAGGTGTCAGACTTCTGTGCTGACGGTCTGGGTTCAAACCTCAGTACCAGTACAAACCCTTCCTTCACCTCTGGTGAATGCCAGCCCACCACCGTGGTTCGGATTCCTCCATTTCATCTCACATTAGCGTAAGTAAGACGTGATGCTAATAAATATAACTTCCTGGTATTGAAGTGGTCTAGTGTGTTCTTCCTATTACAATCTGACTATATTTAACGGTCAACAGAGCTATGTGTTCTTCCTATCACAATCTGATTATATCTGACGGTCAACAGAGCTATGTGTGACCTAGTGTGTTCTTCCTATTACAATCTGACTATATATCTAACGATCAAAAGAGCTATGCGCGACCTAGTGTGTTCTTCCATAGAGCTATGTGTGGTGTGTTTGCGTTGGGACTGAGAAGTCGGTGTTCGTTACCCTACGTTCTATGAGAGGTCTGTATTGTGATCTCTCATCCTCTTCTGGAAGCAAAGTAAATTGTCTAGTCTCATAGTTAATAGGGTTCTAATGATTGGAAAAAATGTTTAATGTGAATCTTGTAAAGAATTAATGATGATTGAAGAACTAAATGTTTAATGTAATTAACTTTAAATGTATGAATCTTGTAAAAAGAATTAACGATGTTTAATGTAATTAATTTTTAAACGTATGAATCTTGTAATAGAGTTCTAATGATTTTAACTTTTAATGATTGAAAAAAAAAAGTTTAAGTTCTAATGATTTTAACTTTTAATGATTGAAAATAAATGTTTTATGTAATTAACTTTTTTTAAATAAATGTTTAATGAAAATTAGCTGATTTTAAAAAAGAAGGGGAGGTAAGAAATAATGAAAAAAACCCTATCCATAATTAATTCTATTTAATGAATATAAAGATTTTAAAACACATAGATACAAGTTATAGTTCTTGAAATTGTTTATTTAATGAATATAAAGATTTAAAAACACATAGATACATACTAAATTTCTCAAGTTATAGTTCTTGAAATTATACATTAACACTAATCACTTACACTATAGAGTACTGGACGTGAATATTTTTTAATCACTTACACTACAGAACATGAATATTTATACATTAACACTATAGAGTACTGGACGTGAATATTTTTTTTTAGTTCTAATCACTTATGATTTTTTTCACATAGACGCACTGTCACCCTATAGAGTTGACGGTCTGATTGAGTAATGGGACCACGGAAGAGTATTGACAGTTCCCGGTACTCTATATCTTTTGTCGTCGATAGAGCATAGAGCGAGTCTATTGAATTTTTGGGTGTACAGTTTAAATCCTACTGCTCTTATTGAATGAGCCTCTTTCATGACTATCGTCTCATCTGTCAAACAATTACGATAATCCTCTAATGAAAGCGTTCTTAACGCACTACTCTTCACCCCTTTAGCCTTGAGAGTCTCCCCAACCCCTTGTACCGAGAATGAATAGAGTTTAGGACGTAAACCAATGAACTCAGTGATGATCTGACCTCGTGTCTCGTCTTTTAGTTTACCGAGCACCCCTTTATTCACTACGGGCATCCTGTAAACATTGTCTTGTCCGTAGGTGGAGGTGTCCAGATACTCATTAGCTAACAGGGCAAGTCTCTGGTATGCATCTTCAACAGTCATGTAGTAGAGAAGTGAGTCAGTATCAGTGTATTGAAGTTTTAACGTACCTTGGGGGAAGGCAGGGATCATAACCTGGTAATGCAGACCGTACATGACTACCTTCGAGATTTCCAAAATGGCGAATCCCGCATAGATAGGCATATCAAAGTAAATCTCTTGTGGTTCCATCTCGATAATGACTAGGTTTTCTGACACTATCGAGCGGTTTTTAAAGTTTGGACTGGCTATAAGGTTACCCGCTCCAAATTTCCCATCCCACCTGGTAGCTATCTTTATCGTACGGTATGCCCTCTTGTTAGATATGAGGCGACCGAATGCGGCATTGTTCATCAGTTTGAAAAACATGTTTTCAAATTGATTACTCGCTTTACTCCTCATTTCGGCGTTCAACCTGATATATGGAGCCATCCACGGCGCTTGATTGAAACTGAGAACACGGTGAACTCTCGTCAGTTTCAACCCGTTCGCTAAACATAGCTTTAGATGACGGTAGTGAATGACGTACCCGGTCTTATCAGCTAAAGTTGTTAACAGTTTCTCATGTTTCCCTACAGGTGGAATCCCTTTCTCAGGACAGAACGGCAAGTCAGAATGAGCGTCGTGTACATCTTGCGGGTATTCAAGATCTACCTGCAAGATATAACCCGTATCCGCATCATCCTCTACTTTTAGCACGTCCAATCGCGCAATTTCTTCTTCTTTGAGCCACCTGAACTCTCCATAGGGAAGTGAGGACAGCATACTAAATGAATAGAGTCCATTTACGTCCAGATAGACAATGTAGGACTCTGGCTTGGAAGGATCAAACGTGTCCATATAGCGATTATTCGCTACAGCATGACGATTAGCCACAAAACATATCCCTCCGCGGATAGCTCCCTCAATGAATTGATGAGTGTCCACATCATCGATTAATTCGAGCCGTACCCGGGTTATTCTCAATAGAGCCTGGTACGCTAGACTGGGAGCTGTAAGGGACCATCCGGGATCGAGCCTATACGTCTTCATGCAGAGATCACGAAAGTTCTCAAAGACGTCCCCTAGTAAAGTTACGTCTGTGTACAGGTAGAGGTTCGAATAGTCCCAAAGATTCTTACATTCGAATACTCGCCAAACCTTACAGGCGTGATCATAGTCTACCTGAGAGATATGACTATCCGTGAGCGTGTTGTAAAATTTATCTTTGCTCGGTAACTGAGTCTCGTCAAGCCGCTCGAATGAATCAATATAATCATAGGGGAACACTCCTTTTCGTGTGACTAATTTGAAGCGTTCATCCTCGGGATGGCACTTACGGGTGATTTTAAGTTGCTCGGGTTCGAGGTAAGATACGCATTTCTCTAGGGAAGTACATAGAAAACTGAAACTATCTATAATTTTAATCGTGATCCCTCCAAACCCGCACCGAATATATTTCATGATTACTTTGAATCTTCCCATAGTCTCTCCAATAACTCTGACTTTTCCCGGATTGATGAGAACGCTCTCTCCCGTGAACGGATCAGTTTCTCTACGTTCAACGAGTGATTCGAGAAGGAAAAAATTATCGTAGCAACGTGCGTTATGAATTACTACGCTCAGGTGAGTCGGGTTCTTGTAATTAATATTACACCCTGCGTGACTACTCCCTCGGTAAAGTCCGGTCAAGTGACAATGATCCATAACCCGAATATCATCATTCTTGTAGGGCTTCTCACATATATGGCAATGAGAGGCTGTATTATGAGCGTCTCTTTGAGCAGGAGTTAACGGTTTCATCGGTACGACAGTACTATAGTACTCTAGTACACGCTTCGCAGTATCTATGAGCGCCTCAACAAATTGGTCAGTACAATCTTTTCCCGTGAAATGACGGTACTCTGAGAGACTATCGTTAAAATTACATTTAACGTACATTCCTACAGAATAAGCTACATGACGCTGAACATTCTCAGTATAAGAAAATTTTGGGTCGGGATCACTCGTCTCTATAGGCATAAGTAGACTCTCCAGGTCAGCATATACGATAAAACCTGTTTTCTCCTGCTGCTTATACTGAGTGAACGTGAGGAATTTATCTTCCCCTTGAGGGAATGTACTCCTTACCGCGTCGAATTTTATACACGTCTCTTTATGTTTTGTGAGTTTGTTTTCAGTCAAAAAAGCGGACAGGCATCTATCACAAAAGTATCTACGTCCTCCGCTAGACGCTCGCGGTAGTTGAGAGTTTATTAATCGTGACAGATTTTTAATCCAGCTGAAATGATAAGTTTCTGTCCCGTGAACTCTTATCATAAATAAATGAACATGTCTAGCACGCTCTTTAGCACTGACATGTACGGGAACAATTACTAGTTTTTTAGAGGTGTCAGCCGTATCAATATAAGAGTCACTCCCATCATGCTTTGCAGTGTACACATTTATAGATATATCGTTAAGCTTTTCAAAACGCTCGATATATCTCATTTGGAAAGGGAGAGGGATCCCGTCCAGATTCAACACGTCTTGAAAATTAGGGTAAGAGGATAAACGTTGAGCTTTCCCTGTCGGTTCAAAAATAGCTGATAAAACAGATACGGGGAAACAATGACCTTCTTCACATTCCACATTTACCAATGCTTTGCGGTTGGCTATATTTTCAGGGATTTGAACCCGAGCTCCGATCGTGAAAACCGTGTTTTTAGAGAGATTTATTCTCATCTCCAATGTACCGTCATACATCCAACCTGAGTCTCTAGAAACAAAACCTTCATTTGAGCAAGGAGGGGAAAAACGACATTATTTTCATATAACTCTTCCAAGTTTGTAGTGCCAAATATACCGCATAGACTAGAGTTGAAATACCCTTTCTCAATTCTACCTTCGGTAGGATGTCTAAACTCGCAAATGAGGCTGCAATTTACCTTTATCGAGTCATTTGCAATTGTTTTTTCTACCGTCTTTACGTATATACCCCCGCACGCGACAAGAAACTGGACAGGGTCCTTGTAAGGCAATTCGTTAGTGATAGAATAGGTTTTTATACGGCGGGTGTACGCTTGCTCAATAAGTTTCAATGAGAGACCTAACGGTTCCAGGTAAAGTCTAAACTGGGTAAATCCCGTACCTAAGTCATGTGACTGAGTCAAAAGTGTCCGGATCTGTCTATCTATATCCTCATGTCCGAGTATCAAAACGCTCGAGGTCTTAATCAACCCTGGTGTATGCTCAATGTATGCTTTATATACTTGTGTTGTGATATCACGTTTTAGATAATTAATTAAAAGTTGCTCATTCGAGGCTAATTCACGGAGAGTATACACTTTATTTCCATTTATTTGGCGAGATATAATAATGGGCGGCGGAGAAGAAGAAGAAAAGCGGGCTCTTTTAGCTGCTGGTTCTGCCATTTAGCCTCTTCATTCAGCTACAGTCCCCAGTGGGCTCGAGACAGCTGTAAACAAACAAACAGGAACGACTGTGATGAGTAATCATAAAAAAAGTCTGACACCTTACCCCCCTAGACCATCAGTCACTGCCTTACTCTCGTATTGGGAGGGTCAAGGTTCGACTCTCGCCCAGGATGGTTTTAACCTAATGGTTTTTCCAGTCTCTCTAACCACTCAAATTTGTACACATTTCCTCTAAAAAAATATAACCTTATTATTCCCTAGGTAGTATGGAAGATTTCTACGAAAGCTGTTTGTGATATTTTTTTAGTTTACTGTAAATACAGAAAGGTTTAAATGTTTCTTTTTTTGTTGCCGGAGCTAGCCGACCCTCGCTCCCCTTCCGTTAAAGAAGAAAAGAGAAGAGAAGAAGGTAACAAAAAAAGTGTGTTTAAATCCCCCGGATCCCTTCTGTTAAAAGGGAGTGGAAAATGTCTGTTTAAACTATTCACTCGTGTTAAATTCTCGATATTCCTTTAACCATGACGAAAATGTACTTAAACTATTCACATTTAACCTGAAAACAATTCAATGATTATTGACTTAGGTCTTACGAGGAATAGATTAAACACAATTATCCTAGGAATTGGGGTTTGAACCTTGTATTGTTAGTTAATGATGTAAACAATTCATTCGTTGATTATTGACCAGGACCGAGGATTGAACCCAGGACCTCTAGGTTTACCAGGTTTATTATTATTGAGTGTCAATTGAAGGGATGCTGTTGTCCCGGTTCACCGTAAATGTAACCATCAAGGCCCTAATTAAGGTCATATTTTTTTTTAGGTCTGATTAGGCCTATTTTCATAATTCATGTTGAAGTAAACAATTCTTTTAAACTCATTCAAAGATTATTGACTTAGATTAAGTTCAGTTAGCCTAACACACCGTGAGGAAAATGTACTTAACCTGAAAACAATTCAATGATTATTGACTTAGGTCTTACGAGGAATAGATTAAACACAATTATCCTAGGAAGTGGGGTTTGAACCTTGTATTGTTAGTTAATGATGTAAACAATTCATTCGTTGATTATTGACCAGGACCGAGGATTGAACCCAGGACCTCTAGGTTTATTAAACCCCCCGGATCCCTTCTGTTAAAAGAGAGTGGAAAATGTCTGTTTAAACTCTTTTCAAAAAAACGACTCAAGTAGGCGTGTTTTTTTTATTCCTTTAAAGCATTACTAACCGTGAGGAAAATGTACTTAAACTATTCACATTTAACCTGAAAACAATTCAATGATTATTGACTTAGGTCTTACGAGGAATAGATTAAACACAATTATCCTAGGAAGTGAGGTTTGAACCTTGTATTGTTAGTTAATGATGTAAACAATTCATTCGTTGATTATTGGCCAGGACCGAGGATTGAAGCCAGGACCTCTAGGTTCACCAGGTTTATTATTGAGTGTCAATTGAAGGGATGCTGTTGTCCCGGTTCACCGTAAATGTAACCACCAAGACCTAAATTTTGATGACATGTCATCTTTTTTTTTGTTACATATAATGCTCATAATTACATAATATCTGTTCATGAACCTCTGTAGTTTTGGAATTTAAGGTCATATTTCCTTGATTTGTTTAATTTTTTTAAGCCTGATTAGGCCTATTCACGTAATTCATGTTGAATAAGTAACTTATATTTAGTGTCACTTAGATTAAGTACGGCTATCCTAACACACACATACACACACACGCACACATACGGGTGTAACTATTCACATTTAACCTGAAAACAATTCATTGATTAAGTACGGCTATCCTAACACGCACACACATGAGTTGGACTGGATAGAACTATCTCAAGATAGCGATAGGGTGTAATGAGTTGGACTGGATAGAACTATCTCAAGATAGCGATAGGGAAGTAATGAGTTGGACTGGATAGAACTATCTCAAGATAGCGATAGGGAAGTAATGAGTGGACTGGATAGAACTAGCTCAAGATAGAGATAGGACTGATAACTAACACTTATACACTTAACACACTTAACACACTTACCACACTTACCACACTTACACACTTACACACACTTACACACACTTACACACACACTTACACACACTTACACACACTTACACACACTTACACACACTTACACACACTTACACACACTTACACACACTTACACACCACACTTACACACACTTACACACACTTACACACACTTACACACACTTACACACACTTACACACTACTTACACACACTTACACACACTTACACACACTTACACACAACACTTACACACACTTACACACACTTACACACACTTACACACACTTACACACAACTTACACACACTTACACACACTTACACACACTTACACACACTTACACACACTTACACACACTTACACAACTACACACACTTAACACTTACACATTACTACACACTTAACACTTAACACTTACTACACTTATACACTTATACACTTATACACTTATACACTTATACACTTATTACACTTATACACTTATACACTTATACACTTATACACTTATACACTTATACACTTATACACTTATACACTTATACACTTATACACTTAATACACTTATACACTTATACACTTATACACTTATACACTTATACACTTATACACTTATACACTTATACACTTATACACTTAACACTTAACATACACTTATACACTTACACACTTATTACACTTACACACTTACACACTTATACACTTATACACTTATACACTTACACACTTATACACTTATACCACTTATACACTTACACACTTACACACTTACACACTTATACACTTATACACTTATACACTTATACACTTATACACTTATACACTTATACACTTACACACTTACACACTTACACACTTAGACACTTAGACACTTAGACACTTACACACTTACACACTTACACACTTACACACTTATACACTTATACACTTATACACTTATACACTTATACACTTATACACTTAGACACTTAGACACTTAGACACTTAGACACTTAGACACTTAGACACTTAGACACTTAGACACTTAGACACTTAGACACTTAGACACTTAGACACTTAGACACTTATACACTTATACACTTAGACACTTAGACACTTAGACACTTAGACACTTATACACTTATACACTTACCTTCAAAGTTCAGAATGGCTGTTTTGGTGGCGGTAGAGAGACCTTTGTAGACAAGTAGCAGACCCGCTTTCGAGATATCCTCTATCTGAAGATCGGTGAGCGTCGAAAATCTTCGCGGCAGCCAAACTTGATACTTGGCATCGAGTACAGTAAGTATACGACGACCGAATCGAGTATTTACAGATTTTATTGAAGAAATACGGTACGCGTGACCTATCTCCAACTCTGTCAATTTACGTGGAAGTATCTCATTACATCCCACCTCCGTCAAAAATGCGGCCACAAATTCTGACGCCATGGCTAATATAGCAACGGTTAAAAAAGGCTGACCACCCTTATTTATAGGCTCCAAGCCACGCCTCTCTCCCTCCCCTCCCACAAAGTACCCAGATCTAGTCCCTCAATGTGAAAACTACTTAAGTATTATGATTCTAAGCATGTCACTTGGAAAGAAATTTATGTTCTAATACCTTGACTGTTATGGTTATATACGGCTCTTTCAAGAGCAGCTGTGCACCGTAGTCACTAGGTCAAGCCCCCCGCGACACACTTTACCGTGTGGGACACCTTACAACCCTATCCATGGGGTTTAAACGCTACGTCACGATGCGAGAGATAACCCCTCCACCCGGGTGTTCCATACCGAGAGAGAGAGAGATATACTTGTCATATCCAGGTTGTTTCCTGGGAACCTCTAGATCAGTAGCCTGTTCCGTTAGGTTGTTTCCTATGATCTAGGGATTGAACTCGGTACATCTAGATCTGTAGCCTGTTCCGTTAAGTTGTTTCCCGTGAAAAGTGCCGAGGATTGAACCCGGTACATCTAGATCAGTAGCCTGTTCCGTTAAGTTGTTTCCTGTGAAAGTGCCGAGGATTGAACCAGGGAACCTATGGAACTGTAGCCTGACCATCAGGGTTTGAGAGAGAGAAAGATATTAAGAATATACTAGGTTTAAAAAAAACTGTACTATTTATTTAGAGGTGAATAATACTTGTCATATCTTGACCATCAGGGTTCAGCTGTCCTCCCACGTAGGAATTGGGAAGGTTTAATTAGAGGAAGTGAATCCGCATTTGCTGGATAATATTTATTTAGAGGTGAATAATACTTGTCATATCCTTAACCATCAGGGTTCGGCTGTCCTCCGACGTAGGAATTGGGAAGGTTTAATTAGAGGAAGTGAACCCGCATTTACAGGATAATATTTATTTAGAGCGTATCCTGTTCCATTAGGCTGTTTCCTATGAGGATTGAACCTGGAACCTCTAGATCTGTTTCCTGTAGGGATTGAACCTCTAGATCTGTATCCTGTTCCGTTAGGCTGTTTCCTATGAGGATTGAACCAGGGACCTATGGAACTGTAGCCTGACCATCAGGGTTTGAGAGAGAGAAAGATATTAAGATGTCATATCCTTAATTGCCAATCTTGACCATCAGGGTTCGAGGTCCATAAGCTACCCTCCCTCAGAGAGAATATACTTGTCATATCCTTAATTCCCAATCTTTGCTAGGATCAAGGTTTGAGGGAGTAAGCTGCTCTACTACATCACGATGATGAGAGAGAGGGAGAGAAAACCCTGTTCCCCGTATGCTAGTCTCCCCCGCCCCCCTCTCAACCATCCATAGCCCTCCGCGCATCCCAGTCGTGTCCTCTGCCCCTCCCCCTCCCCCCCAAGTCCTCCATCCACCAACCTACAACCCTCTCAATTATGCTAAACAGTATTCTCAACCAAAAAAATATTGTCTCCACTCTATCCCGCACCCAGGTGCTCCATCCCCCCCCCCCCCCCCCTCCTCCATCCCCCTCCCTCCCTCTGCCACCATCATGTGCTACAACCCTTCCTATCACCCCATCCCCCCCCCCTTCACCCCATCCTGTCATCTCAGGATCCATAAAAAACAGGATTAATAGCTGTGCCGCTGAATAGCACAAACCCCTTACTAATTATGCTTAGAACTATTTTATGTATAAATCTTTTTTCCTCATTAATATACAAACAAATATATTACAACATGCATTTTATACTAAATGCTATAAATTACATTCTTACTTGTTCTTAATCAGAAAATTAGAAAGGTCACTATCAATACCAATCAAAGCAATTGCCAGAGGCTAGAAAAAAATCTAAATGATAAACAGTTCTAGAAGTTATTTGAAGTATTTTTTATGGGGCCATAACACCATAACTACTGAAGGCTAAAAAAAATTATAAATATTAAGCTCATCTAGAAGCGACATGAAGTGCTTTTTATGGTAACACAGACCCCTAATTTGTACTTGTACCTTAATTTTGATATACGTACATACATACATACATACATACATACATACATTCATTAATTTGTCTTGCATTATATTTATGGTTTGTGTTGTATTGCATGTATTGAATATATGATATGTATTACATTTTAAGTATTGTATATATGGATTAAAGTATCTTGATTGAATTACCCCCTAGCAATAGTGTTCCATAACGATATAAGTAAAAAAATTAACAAAAGGGAAGTAGGGTGGGAAAGTTAACCTTTAGGGTCTGAGATGCAATCCTTCGTGAATGCGGGTACATTTCCTGTTTATGGGCCAGAAACTACTTTCTCTAATACTAAAGATATTTCACATCACTGCAAATTACTGTTTGCGTTTACTTTCTAACATCCTCCTAACTAACTGTAAAATTTTCACAAAATTAGAAATTAATATAAACAAAATAAAATGGTCACGCACTGCTTGACTTAATTATAAATTGTTTAGAGCTGGTTTGGTCAAAATATCCTGAGAAACGACGACCTAAATATACCCGGACAAAAATTTCCGATCATTTTATATTATATATATATATATATATATATATATATATATATATATATATATATATAATATATATATATATATATATATATATGCATTTCCTTAACGAAAAGATTATCGGAGTCTTAACAAATTCAAAGCATCTAAAATTAATATATATATATGTTCAGAAGAAACTCATAATTATTTTATCGAGGATTCAATGTTAAAAAAATATCACCTTGTCATCCGCTGTTTGGGGACTGCCCCACGAGACCTCACAGGTAAACACCCCCTCCCCCCCAATACATAGCTGGGTAAGGTCCTTTCGTAGAAGTAGGCCTACAAAGAGGTTATAGAAACAGGACGCACGCTTGACAACATATAGCATATATACACGTCTCCACACACGCCAAACAAGCGACGTGTACCTCAAGCATACATCTAACTACAACAAGCAAACATCGTGACAACAATATCATAAAACAAACATAAATACAATAACATTCCGGTAGAAATAGGCTACATTTTGTTTGAATACAAACATATTCAGCGATAAGCATTGATAACGTGTTAGTGTATTATTAGTGTTATGCCATGGGCATTGATAATATCAATCAATCATTAGTAACAGCTGAAGATCACGTGACTCTACTTAGAACTACTCGTATGGAAATAGTCTGAGTGTATTCATATCTAAATCAAACTATAGGTTACGTTTGGCAACACAAAGTTTATAGCTAACATTTGAAATAACATATTTATCAACAGCTTCTGTGATCTCGTGGTCAGAGTTCCTGGATACAGATCCAGAGGTCCTGCGTTAGTCTCTCTGGTCTAGTGGTCAGAGTTCCTGGCTACAGATACAGAGGTCCTGGGTTAGTCTCTCTGGTCTAGTGGTCAGAGTTCCTGGCTACAGATACAGAGGTCCTGGGTTAGTCTCTCTGGTCTAGTGGTCAGAGTTCCTGGATACAGATACAGAGGTCCTGGGTTAGTCTCTCTGGTCTAGTGGTCAGAGTTCCTGGATACAGATACAGAGGTCCGGGTTAGTCTCTCTGGTCTAGTGGTCAGAGTTCCTGGATACAGATACAGAGGTCCTGGGTTAGTCTCTCTGGTCTAGTGGTCAGAGTTCCTGGATACAGATACAGAGGTCCGGGTTAGTCTCTCTGGTCTAGTGGTCAGAGTTCCTGGATACAGATACAGAGGTCCTGGGTTAGTCTCTCTGGTCTAGTGGTCAGAGTTCCTGGATACAGATCCAGAGGTTGTTACGATACCTTTTTCTTTTCTTGGTTGAACTTATTTTGGCCGTTAAAATATTGAAAGTATAGGGTATAATGAATTATTAATGTTATTTGTAACACACCACATTTTTATTAATTACGTTATCACCTGATTACAACTTTTATGCTTAATAAAATAGTGAAGTCCCCCCATCATTATGGTACCCGAGCGTCACACAGTTCACCCGAGTCCTCCCGTAATTTAAAAACCAGAATGCCAGATTTTCTCGGCCCAACCTTACTTAATACCTCGGTTGGACCGCTATTTACTGGTCATTACCGTCCTACCCTTCTTCACCATGTTTGAATTTGCACCAATGGGAACTTGGCAAATTCAAACGGTGAAGAAGGTACTCGAAGTTTTATTGTTTCCCCTTCCTGACGGTTAGGCCGCCGACTCAGTTCCTCATCTGGTTGACCCCCCCCCTTCCCCCCAGGAAAGGGAGACACATCAACTGTCGTTCCTATTTTTATACTTATAAATAATTTGTCCTTATCAAGGTCCTGGGTTAGTCTCTCTGGTCTAGTGGTCAGAGTTCCTGGCTACAGATCCAGAGGTCCTGGGTTCAAACCCCAGCGCTTTCAGAACGTATATGTGAAGCAATGGGATCAAACTTGGCCTTGCCAGCACAAATGAGGAGTTACTTTAATGAAAAAGTAGCGGCTCCTGTCTAGAAAACTGAGGATAATGGTTGAAGGCCTCGCTGTGCTGATCTCTTGATAACCTCTACGCGAAAAGGTTTTTACCTCGCCAGCAGACGGTGGTTGCCCATTCGGTACAACTCGATCTTGGGCTGATACCAAGGAGTATTTTTAAGCATTCACCTGTCAACACTCATCATACACAACAAATAAAATATTTAACTAGGCAAGGTAGACATTTAACATCAAATATTAAACATTTTACATCAAAGAAAACATCTAACAACATAAAACATTCATCTGACTGCAGTTTTTTATTACAAAGCCAAATTTGACAAAAATAATGTACCTAACACAAATGTATTATGGTTTTAGTTTCCATTCATAAATACACAAAGTAACGTTTCAATATGGTTACGTGACCTTAGATTTGTTTTTGTCACGCTAAGTTTAATTTTGTCATATTTGAGGGCTGTGACGTAATATTGTTTTGCCAATGTGTACTTCTGGTCGCGTTTTTGCAAAAACTCTGTGTACACTTTCAATTAAGCTCTGACATATTTTTACCTTACATCCATAAATGTTTCCAGCTTATGAGCTGGGTCAGTTTTTTAATCAAGCCATATATTTTCCACTACCAGCGTGCTAGGCCTGTCGTAGTCCATATGCCTTATTATCTAACTTAAGACTAGGACAGGCACAACATTCAGTCATCACTGTGAAATGGTAAAACTACACTTCGCCAAGGATAATTTTTTCGGCCATGTCGGTAATCGAACCTGGGACCCTTATCTCAGTAGACATACACACTACCGACTGAGCTAAGGTGTTGAATTAAACGTCTGGACTATACATTTAAAATAAAAACACTCATAAAGACAGAGTTTGTGTTGAAGACAAGCAAGCACAACATCCAGGAACAAACAAGACCTCCGTGATTTTGGTTGGAACAACAGTAGAGAGAATTCAAACATTTATTTGTGGCCAATAGTGATAACATTTTATTTTATTATTTGTGTTAATCTATAGGTATTGATAATAACTATCTAAAGTGACAGCTGCAGATAACAAGACTTGATGTATGGATATATTAAAATTGTTTTAGTAACTTTAGTAACTAACTTATACTGTTCTTCCTACAAAAATCATAGTATATCTATTCGCTTACCATATTATCATTAATATGATATTCTCTAAAATATTGAGGTTTTAGGTTACCTCGTGAAAGATCAAATTAAATATTATATTGTGTTCAGTTAAATTAATGTTTTCATTCTAAGCCAAGGTATAAATCAAAACACATATGCTGGGTGTACACTATAAATAATTGAATTTGTTCAGGTTTGACCTAATTTAACTGATTTAATATCCTACATTAACAATAATTACTATCGTGTACACACTCCATAACATTACGCGCCATCTGTTAGGTTCATTAGACACTAGGATTGCCTCTCCCTCCATCCTAATCCAAGGACTGGACATGGTTTGAATAAAAGCTTTAATGATATCAAGTAAAGTAAGAGACGTGTAGAGCGTATAGGCTACATTTTAAGATCAGCCTTCCAGCTTATCGCCGTAAATCTAAATGGTAGAAAAGAAGATAAATAACACAAAATTAAAGGTCCTCTCCATAGTAAATATCTTGGGGCACCACTGGGTACTCTGCTAATAGCTGTATGGGAACTAACATTAGATTGACATTATTGGCTAGCAGAGTTAGGTGTGCAATAGTGTGATTGGTTGATGGGGCTGGGTTTGCACTGAAGGTGGTATCTATCCCGATCTTGTTCTGTGATAATCCGTTATGTGTTATCAACACAAGCCCTCCTCACCCTGTTGTTTAGGTCCTAGTGACACTTGACACTATACAGACTAAAAACTACACTCTTGGTGTAAGATAGTAACTAAATGTGTTATACACATACACGGCCTTACTCTACACTGGGAAGTATGCATTTAATTACTTTGATGAGGAAGGTAGAGTATACAATAAATGTATCTGTATTTGTGTGCAAGTGGAATGGGCAACCATTTAGTAAAACTACATCCTCAGTATATCCGGCTGAGATTTGAACCCCGACCTCCATTACAAAAACAAATCATACTGGATGAGCTTGACATTCGAGGCCTTATCTATAGTCGAGACTCGGACGCTAGCCAAACCCCATTCGGCCTGAACTGCTTGTCATACATATACAGGAAGATTGGTTGACTCCCAAGACTAAAAAATAAATACGGGCTTAAGTTTCCAGAGCCTGGTGTTATACACCTCAACAGATGGCTAAGCATACACAATCATATCTTTTCAACTGCTAGCGCCAGTAGTTCAGGCTATTTTAACACATTTTCCTCGAAATGACGACTCGGGTAATCAATCCATCGGGCCGGAGGGTAGTCGAACCGTTGCTCCTTGTGAAGCCAACACCTGTAAGATGTGACGTAACGTAGCAAGGTCTTGCCAAGGTTAGCGCCTCCTGCATTCCAGTTTCCATACACACGATCACGAGATGTTCGAGCGGTGATTCACAAGATACCGTTTTTGTAAGGAGACGTGTTTTGACTGGTGCTCGCCGGGCGTACTGGAATAACACTAACATCATATAATACCACATAGGTGACCTGGCGGTCTAGGGGTAAGGTGTCTGACTTCTATGCTGGGGGCCGGGGTTCAATCTTCGGTCCTGGCACAAATTTATCTTATTACCAAACCCTTCCTTCACCTCTGACAAGACATCTTGTGAATGTGGGGAATGCCAGGCCTCCACCGTGGTTCGGATTCCACGTTAAACTGTAGGTCCTCCATTTCATCTCGCAATCACCCTACCATTACACATTAGCGTAAGTGCGTATAATCCGAACGGGTAGTAAGACGCGGTGCTAATAATAATAATAATAATAATAATAATAATAATAATATAATACCACCCTTGGTGTTGCCAACTGTACGATCTGGGTACTACTGTTAGCACAATTTCATCGCATGTACTACCGTATTATCCATTATTGGGGTAGTATTTTGTGGTCTTTCACCTAGTCTTAGGCTATATGCATACATTAAATACTTAACTGGATTAGGAATTAGGGAGGTATAATGTTAGAGGAAGTGCGCTTTCATCACATCACACCGGGATTTGAACCCCCATCTTCTCGTCATTGGTAATCCAGTATAACAACACGGGAGTGACGCATTTGAGGATACGACCATCGATGCGGGCAATTAGGATACTACGCAAAAAGTAAATCCTGTGTATCTTGTATAACGCAACAATATAATCCACGAACAATTTGACAAAGAGCAAATAAGTTAGCTTTGAGACATACCTGCTGGCTGCTGTGCAGTAAAAGTTCACCAATGGCATCCTAAGCTTAGTGGATTGAATTGCAAGTAAAGTAGGAATTTATGTTTCTTCCTTTACGATCCATACGCAGGCATAATATTGTGAGATCAAGGAGTAATAGAAAGTAGGGTTGTTAGGTTCCTAGTTATACTCTGATACAATATAGCGAGTTCAAGGAGTAATATAAAGGAGGGTTGTTAGGTTCCTAGTTATACTCTGATACAATATAGCGAGTTCAAGGAATAATAGAAGGGAGGGTTGTCAGGTTCCTAGTTATACTCTGATACAATATAGCGAGTTCAAGGAGTAATAGAAGGGAGGGTTGTTAGGTTCCTAGTTATACTCTGATACAATATAGCGAGTTCAAGGAGTAATAGAAGGGAGGGTTGTTAGGTTCCTAGTTATACTCTGATACAATATAGCGAGTTCAAGGAGTAATATAAAGGAGGGTTGTTAGGTTCCTAGTTATACTCTGATACAATATAGCGAGTTCAAGGAGTAATAGAAGGGAGGGTTGTTAGGTTCCTAGTTATACTCTGATACAATATAGCGAGTTCAAGGAGTAATATAAAGGAGGGTTGTTAGGTTCCTAGTAATACTCTGATACAATATAGCGAGTTCAAGGAGTAATAGAAGGGAGGGTTGTTTGGTTCCTAGTTATACTCTGATACAATATAGCGAGTTCAAGGAGTAATATAAAGGAGGTTGTTAGGTTCCTAGTTATACTCTGATACAATATAGCGAGTTCAAGGAGTAATAGAAGGAGGGTTGTTAGGTTCCTAGTTATACTCTGATACAATATAGCGAGTTCAAGGAGTAATATAAAGGAGGGTTGTTAGGTTCCTAGTTATACTCTGATACAATATAGCGAGTTCAAGGAGTAATATAAAGGAGGGTTGTTAGGTTCCTAGTTATACTCTGATACAATATAGCGAGTTCAAGGAGTAATATAAAGGAGGGTTGTTAGGTTCCTAGTTATACTCTGATACAATATAGCGAGTTCAAGGAGTAATAGAAGGGAGGGTTGTTAGGTTCCTAGTTATACTCTGATACAATATAGCGAGTTCAAGGAGTAATAGAAGGGAGGGTTGTCAGGTTCCTAGTTATACTCTGATACAATATAGCGAGTTCAAGGAGTAATAGAAGGGAGGGTTGTCAGGTTCCTAGTTATACTCTGATACAATATAGCGAGTTCAAGGAGTAATAGAAGGGAGGGTTGTCAGGTTCCTAGTTATACTCTGATACAATATAGCGAGTTCAAGGAGTAATAGAAGGGAGGGTTGTTAGGTTCCTAGTTATACTCTGATACAATATAGCGAGTTCAAGGAGTAATATAAAGGAGGGTTGTTAGGTTCCTAGTTATACTCTGATACAATATAGCGAGTTCAAGGAGTAATAGAAGGGAGGGTTGTCAGGTTCCTAGTTATACTCTGATACAATATAGCGAGTTCAAGGAGTAATAGAAGGGAGGGTTGTCAGGTTCCTAGTTATACTCTGATACAATATAGCGAGTTCAAGGAGTAATAGAAGGGAGGGTTGTTAGGTTCCTAGTTATACTCTGATACAATATAGCGAGTTCAAGGAGTAATAGAAAGGAGGGTTGTCAGGTTCCTAGTTATACTCTGATACAATATAGCGAGTTCAAGGAGTAATAGAAGGGAGGGTTGTCAGGTTCCTAGTTATACTCTGATACAATATAGCGAGTTCAAGGAGTAATAGAAAGGAGGGTTGTTAGGTTCCTAGTTATACTCTGATACAATATAGCGAGTTCAAGGAGTAATAGAAAGGAGGGTTGTCAGGTTCCTAGTTATACTCTGATACAATATAGCGAGTTCAAGGAGTAATAGAAGGGAGGGTTGTCAGGTTCCTAGTTATACTCTGATACAATATAGCGAGTTCAAGGAGTAATAGAAAGGAGGGTTGTTAGGTTCCTAGTTATACTCTGATACAATATAGCGAGTTCAAGGAGTAATAGAAAGGAGGGTTGTCAGGTTCCTAGTTATACTCTGATACAATATAGCGAGTTCAAGGAGTAATAGAATGGAAGGTTGTCAGGTTCCTAGTTATACTCTGATACAATATAGCGAGTTCAAGGAGTAATAGAAGGGAGGGTTGTCAGGTTCCTAGTTATACTCTGATACAATATAGCGAGTTCAAGGAGTAATAGAAGGGAGGGTTGTTAGGTTCCTAGTTATACTCTGATACAATATAGCGAGTGTATGGGCTAAACACAAGAGGTAATGTTTCTTACACTGCTCGGTAGAGAAACAAGTGATGAAAACTAAGGCAACTATCATGACCTAGCCGGCGTCCCGCATTCACGCGTTTAATTGCTTGAACTTTAAACCCTCTTTTTGTGAATAGTTGTTACATACAAAAATACATTTCCTGTCAGAAAATGTTTTGTGTATGTTGAGATTAATAGTTCAACAATCCAAACACATCCAACACATAAATAAATGTCAATATATTCAAAAAATTAAATTAAAATGACTCCCTTGGGTTTTTTTTTTATCGATTTTCTCCTTTGTTTTCCTTTTATGTTGACTGATATTAGGTAGCGTCACTGTTATATTGGTTCACGTAAGACTATTAATTAGTATAAGCTTTGCGGATGCATCTGCATTTATAGTTGGTATTTTTGTTGTTTATATGATACATATTTTTTGGACCAAATTGATAAATTAATAAATGAAGTATTGTTTAAATTTCTATACTTTGTAATCTCAATAATCATTGAATTTATGTTAAAGTATCGTTAAATTTGATCCGGACTATTATTTCCCTTCAAAGGCCGTTATGTTCACGACCAATGATCAAGCAAGAAGAAATGTTCACATTTTTATGTCCAATCAATTTCACAAAATGTGTGTACTCGGGGGCGGGTTACGACTGTGCCGCCCATATAGGCACTAGATAATTTGCCGTCCACTTTTCCTACCTTAATATCTTACCTTTTAATCACTGTTTTCCCCCTAGCAACCCTGATACAACAACACACACATACCATAAAAGGCCTAACAAAGTGTTATCTGTGGAATGACAGATAAAAAGTACTTACGTTATTTGACTATTTATTTTAGTGAGGTTTTAAAAGTAGTAATAATCTAAGCAAAGACCTGAAAATTTGAAATAAATACTCTTACATTATCACAACACACAAATTCAAATATTATTTAATTTGACAATAAAAAGTTTGCATTAGTAGACTGTAGAACATGTTACTACAAATTAAATATTAGAAAGTACACAATAATACAATAGTATATGTAATATGGTGGGTGGGGCCAGGTTGACATCAACTTGGCACCCTCAATGATTTTGGCTTAAACTTCCACAAAAATGTAGAACTAACAATTTTTTGTTTTGTTTACTGAGCACCACTAACGATTGCATTAGGTGCGATCTTTAGTGCTTTCACGGGTGGGGGCTAAGGTTATGCACCTCAGTGATAGAGCATTGGCACGCAGAGCCAAAGGTCCAGGGTTCGATTCACGTGTCCAGGTTGTCTTAGTTGAATATACATTTGTTTTTAAATAAAATAATCACTAATTAGTTGTAGAGCGTGCAAGAGCTGAGACAGATGAAAATAATTACGTGAAGACTGGCCATGTACGGTCTCGTTGTAAATACTGATGCAAACTGTCAGTCCTAAGACTGACATCCGTAAATTACCCTTAAATTAATATTTTAGGAAATGATTCCCCATATACCAATTTTTAGAAACTAAATCATAATTATTTTTAAAAATCACTCATGTGTTAAGTACCCTTTAATTTTTATTTTAAAAGAAAAACCGCCAAGTATTTTTTTTTACTAACATAGTGGTAGTGCTACTTTCTAGTAAATTTGTAGTGAGTTAAGTAGAGTATTTGCTTCTGCCATCTATCAGCCATGTGGAACCGCAATTAAATAGTTACAATTCAGGATTTTGGGTATATAATGCAAATAATCCTAGTGGATACAAATCAGACTACTTATTTGTGGCGCTTATTTAAAAACTGTCTGAATGGATACAATTCAGTCGTCTCAGTTTGTCAGCTGGGGGTGTGGTCACTCACACGGTAATAGTTTGTCTTGTATGGAAACACTGGCCATGTTAGTTTGTCAGCTGGGGGTGTGGTCACTCACACGGTAATAGTTTGTCTTGTACGGAAACACTGGCCGTGTTAGTTTGTCAGCTGGGGATGTGGAGGAGGAAGTGTATCGAAGCAGGATGGGAGATGACGCTGCAGGGAAGTGTGGAGGTGGAAGAGGCGTGGACAATGTAGGAGTGCGCCTGGAAGAACACATTCACACATCACTTGCTCACACACATGTATCACCCGGCCCACGCTTGTCGGCACCCTGCTCTCCTCACGCAATCACGGCCCTGCTCTGGATACATTGCTCTGGCCTCAGAGGAGGTATTGCTCTAGGAGTATAGTATACATTGCACGTTAAACAGGAACTAGCAGTCAGTGTTACTAGTGCACCCGTAATTTTTGTTTCTAGGGTAGGAGAGCATTACTCTATTGAAGCTATTATTTCTATACTCTTTATCGATTTATTTTTTATGTGTATCCTTTTGATAAGTGACATTGGTAGTGGGAGGGAGGCAAATGCGCTGTTAAAAGCCCCTCACTCCTCCTCTACACCTTGCTCTTGGTTGTGCCATTTCATTTGGTAAAACAAGCTCAAGGTTCCTTGATTTAAAAAAAAAAGTTAAGCTTTCAAATGCTGATGTATAGATATTTTTATGCTATTTTCAATTCTCAACTGTTGGTCTTCTCTGAAAATGAGGCTAGTTTGCATAATTAATAATGTATAAAATTAAGGCGAACACTTACCTGTGTCGTCTAATATATCAAATAAAGGTTGCCAACTTTCGTCGTCTAGATTGTTTTAATACTCATTTAAACCTGCTTTGGTGGCTGCATGGTACAAAGCGTCATTCTCACAATAGACTAGAATGCCGATGACAGGGGTTTGAATCCCTTTCGGGTGTACTGAGTTTTTTCTAAATGTTTTTCCACTCTCCCTCCACACGAATGTGGGTTTACTTCCTTAAATCAAAAGCTTCTCAATTTCTAACCCATTAGCGTAATTAGTACTTAAGCGTATAACCCGAACGGGTAGTAAGATGCGGTGCTATAATTTAATTTATTAACACACTTTTTCAATCCTGGGTACCGACTCTGTTGAAAATAACAGATCACTGCAATAATGATCTAAGGGCCGACCCATTTATTGAGGTAGGTGGCCCAGTGGCTACAGTGTCGACTTGTCCTCATTTGTTCGTAATAAATTATTTGTCTGCACGTCCACTACCACTTGGAAGTAATGAACGGGAAATATGCATTATCTCCGTCCAATAGAGGTGACGTCACAGCTGTAAGTTGGGTGTGCCTTTTATGTCGTTCCATGGGTGTGGGATGACCTCTTCAAATGCTGAGAAGAGTGTGACGCATTAGCGGATAGTGTGACGTCATAACGGATGTGACACCATAGTAGATAGTGTTATGCCATAACGGATAGTTTGACTCCATAATGAATAATGTGACATCATAGCGGATAGTTTGTCTTCATAGCGGATAGTTTGTCTCCATAGCAGATATGTGTGACGCTATAACGGATAGTGTGACGCCATGGGGGATAGTCTCATGCTAGAATAGCTGACTGAAGACGGGGAGAATGGGTTTAGAATCCCGGTTGGTTCTACTTAGAGTGGTTTTCTAAATTGGTTTCCCACACTCTTTCCACGCAGATGATGGTTGGTTTACCTCTAAAATGCTTCCTTCCTACTCCCTACTCCACTAGAGTAATGCATGTTTATAGCCTGAACAGGTAGTAATACGCCAAGACAAAAATGATATGTACAATATTTATTAAAATGAAAGTGTTAATAAAATAGACTAATGTTTCATTAATTGACCTGTTTAACATAAATGTTGATAATTAAGTGTTGAATTACATGAATGAAGAAATAAATGTGAAGTAAATGAATCAGGAATTTCCTAAAGAACGGATGGAAAACTAAATCGTGAAAAAATTCCAACTCTTAGTGCACTCATCAGGGAGTCGAACCCTGACCACCATGGTAAAATTCAAGAACGCGCCGCGTAATTATTTCGGCACTGTTACGACATTGATGTATTTAGTTTGTAATTGTATCAATCAAGTTATCCGAATGTTTGAAGGTCAGGTGATGTAAGAAGGTTTTGCACAACTAATGATGATAAGTCTTACTTGCCAGCCACTGTGTTCTACAGTGTTCTCTCATGTCCTTCGTGTTCCGGCAGCGAAGAGAACACACCGTTACTTGTATTATCCTAAACTCCCCTAAGATAACAAGATCGACAAGATATCCCAAAGAACCAGCTTCATTTCTGGGTAGCTATCATTTAAACAACAAAAACACTGCGTCTCGCTACCACTCTGGAATATTCGCATTTAATTGCGCTAGTAGAATAATTACGAAAAAGGTATTATTTTAAAAAATATACCCACAGTAAGAGTGGTTAGCCATTTAGGGAAAACCAAGCTGTGTATATCCATTTAAGATTCGAACCCCTGGTCTCCCAAGTTATCGTCCACATGGTATTCTAACTGAAATCTTGATGTTACAACCACAAAGGATCTCGATACATTTTAACGATATCAATACAGGTGTCTCGTCTGCTATTTAGAACGAGTTCATAATCAGTATTTGATATTTTCATGCTAAGGATCACATTAATAAATGTTTTCAAATATCATGCTAATAAAATAAATAATAGGGCAGATATTTCTCATATAGTAAATTATAGCTTAGAACAAAATTTAAAAAAAAGTTATCTCTAAATTAACCTTAAGTAAATTTTCCTCATAATAAACACACTTCATATTTGAATTTTAAACCAAATTGTTCAAACCTTTATTAAAAATATTTAAAAGTTTTATAAACCAGTTATTTGTAAACGATCGTCAAATATTTTTTATTTATAAAAATAAAATCACATTCTTATTTGCTATAAAAACATTTCCTCGAAATCAATTTTGAAAGTTCACTCAAGTTGGCCACCCAACCCCTCAAAATAAAAATTTAAATACACCACCGTTTTGCACCGTTTTGCACCTAAGTATTACGTTTTGTACCTGAATAGTTCCACAAGTAAAAATTATTTAAAAATAAAAAAGTTGGAAGGTCAAGTTAAGCGTAGCCTCTCCCCCCCCCCCCCCCCCCCACTCACTAATTGGTTTTTAATGTCAAAATAAAAGTCCTGTTTTGCGCCATTTTTGCACCCTAAAAGATTAGCGAGAAAAAATATTGAACATACAAACAAAGTAAGCCGCTGGACCCTCCTCCAGCCTCACACGCTAAAATTAAGAATGTAAATATGCAATC
Organism: Timema cristinae; assembly: GCA_039000515.1. Lineage (NCBI taxonomy): Eukaryota > Metazoa > Arthropoda > Insecta > Phasmatodea > Timematidae > Timema > Timema cristinae. Next base: position 33,948 of record JBCFYV010000727.1, read on the forward strand.
GTTTTGAACCTTTTTAGCACCATTTGGCACCCAAGTACTAAGTCTTGCACACCATCCCCAGAGACTGTATGATTGTTTTTGTTTAGGGGCGGGTGCAAGTTAAGAGTAGCACCCTTATATTAAAATTTTGTTTTTTTTAAATGCCAATTTAAAAGTTTTGATTTGCACCATTTTGCACCCAAATATGGTGTTTTGCACCTTAATAGTTTTGCAAGGAAAAAATCAATAAAAATCAAGATCAGAATTAATGGGCCAAGCTCAGCGCATGCCGTATTTCCCCAAACAAAAATTGTGATGTTTTCTTTGATAATATTAATGTATTGTTTGCACTCTAACATGAAGTTTTGAACATTAATAGCTTAGCCAGAAAAATAATAAATTACAACACAAAGCTATGGTGTCTTATTATATTCACGGATTTCTAATTTTATAAATGTTTTTAGTTTCAAACTGTTTTTTTCGCGCAATGTTTTACACCTTAATAATCAATTTACTTTAAAATAGAAATAAATTTATTGTTTTAATGTCTTGTTTAGAAACAGTTTTACACACTATTTTTTTTTTTTTTTACTTTTTGATACCCTTTTACTCTACTGTACCTATGTCTTATATTTGAGTTTTAGTGTCACCAAATTTGAAAATTATTGCCCTTTTGATGACATTTCATATGAACAAGGCTGGTGACCTTTCCTGACATTGTTTACTATGTGAAACATTAATGATATACTCTGCTTTTCTGAGTAGTCAGTTACTCTAAATTTAAGAAATTCTGAAAACGTTTCTTATCGCTATCTTAAAAATGCTTGCTGAGCAACTGTCCTGATGGTTATCTTGCTCATGTGGTCAATGTAAGAACATAACTACCCTAGTTGAGCTTCTTTTATGGAATGTGTTCGACCTGGAAGGGTTGCATGGGCATCTTTAATACTATAAATCTACCATTTTCCTATATTACTATATTATTATAAATGATTAATTAATATATACACAATAAAGTTGTGAATTATAAAACTTATGTTCATTGACATTTAGAATAAACGACACTTTTCTCCTAATTAATGGAAATTATTAGTTATAAAATAACGAGGCGCTTTATATCCCGGACCATGGCTCATTGAGTAGTAATTTTTTTCATAATATTCTGAAACAGTGAAAAATATAGTTCTTAGATCCAGCTAATAGCTAAACTTTTGTGCTGAATAAAATGTTTTATCTAACTCGAAATGATGAAGCTTTACGTTTTATTTTCCCTGAGTTACAAAAGTGGATTTTATAATTCTGTCTGTCTCTGAACATAAATCCTAAACTGTTTGAATGATTTTGTTCAAAATTTAATGGCTATACTTTGGGAATTTGTATTGATTTCGACACTAATTCTTATATTAACGGTAGTTTATTTAAGAGTGACTTTTGAAAATTACAAATATTTCGAGAACGCTCTGCCAAATTTGTTTAAATTGTGTATCTATCTAGTGTTTATCTGACAAACAACACTGTCTACTATTATCTAGTGTTTATCTGACAAACAACACTGTCTACTATTATCTAGTGTTTATCTGACAAACAACACTGTCTACTATTATCTAGTGTTTATCTGACAAACAACACTGTCTACTATTATCTAGTGTTTATCTGACAAACAACACTGTCTACTATTATCTAGTGTTTATCTGACAAACAACACTGTCTACTATTATCTAGTGTTTATCTGACAAACAACACTGTCTACTATTATCTAGTGTTTATCTGACAAACAACACTGTCTACTATTATCTAGTGTTTATCTGACAAACAACACTGTCTACTATTATCTAGTGTTTATCTGACAAACAACACTGTCTACTACTATCTAGTGTTTATCTGACAAACAACACTGTCTACTACTATCTAGTGTTTATCTGACAAACAACACTGTCTACTATTATCTAGTGTTTATCTGACAAACAACACTGTCTACTATTATCTAGTGTTTATCTGACAAACAACACTGTCTACTATTATCTAGTGTTTATCTGACAAACAACACTGTCTACTATTATCTAGTGTTTATCTGACAAACAACACTGTCTACTATTATCTAGTGTTTATCTGACAAACAACACTGTCTACTATTATCTAGTGTTTATCTGACAAACAACACTGTCTACTACTATCTAGTGTTTATCTGACAAACAACACTGTCTACTACTATCTAGTGTTTATCTGACAAACAACACTGTCTACTATTATCTAGTGTTTATCTGACAAACAACACTGTCTACTATTATCTAGTGTTTATCTGACAAACAACACTGTCTACTATTATCTAGTGTTTATCTGACAAACAACACTGTCTACTATTATCTAGTGTTTATCTGACAAACAACACTGTCTACTATTATCTAGTGTTTATCTGACAAACAACACTGTCTACTATTATCTAGTGTTTATCTGACAAACAACACTGTCTACTATTATCTAGTGTTTATCTGACAAACAACACTGTCTACTACTATCTAGTGTTTATCTGACAAACAACACTGTCTACTACTATCTAGTGTTTATCTGACAAACAACACTGTCTACTATTATCTAGTGTTTATCTGACAAACAACACTGTCTACTATTATCTAGTGTTTATCTGACAAACAACACTGTCTACTATTATCTAGTGTTTATCTGACAAACAACACTGTCTACTATTATCTAGTGTTTATCTGACAAACAACACTGTCTACTATTATCTAGTGTTTATCTGACAAACAACACTGTCTACTATTATCTAGTGTTTATCTGACAAACAACACTGTCTACTATTATCTAGTGTTTATCTGACAAACAACACTGTCTACTATTATCTAGTGTTTATCTGACAAACAACACTGTCTACTATTATCTAGTGTTTATCTGACAAACAACACTGTCTACTACTATCTAGTGTTTATCTGACAAACAACACTGTCTACTACTATCTAGTGTTTATCTGACAAACAACACTGTCTACTATTATCTAGTGTTTATCTGACAAACAACACTGTCTACTATTATCTAGTGTTTATCTGACAAACAACACTGTCTACTATTATCTAGTGTTTATCTGACAAACAACACTGTTACTATATCTAGTGTTTATTGACAAACAACACTGTCTATACTATCTAGTGTTTATCTGACAAACAACACTGTCTACTATTATCTAGTGTTTATCTGACAAACAACACTGTCTTCTACTATCTAGTGTTTATCTGACAAACAACACTGTCTACTATTATCTAGTGTTTATCTGACAAACAACACTGTCTACTATTATCTAGTGTTTATCTGACAAACAACACTGTCTACTATTATCTAGTGTTTATCTGACAAACAACACTGTCTACTATTATCTAGTGTTTATCTGACAAACAACACTGTCTACTACTATCTAGTGTTTATCTGACAAACAACACTGTCTACTATTATCTAGTGTTTATCTGACAAACAACACTGTCTTCTACTATCTAGTGTTTATCTGACAAACAACACTGTCTACTATTATCTAGTGTTTATCTGACAAACAACACTGTCTACTATTATCTAGTGTTTATCTGACAAACAACACTGTCTACTACTATCTAGTGTTTATCTGACAAACAACACTGTCTACTATTATCTAGTGTTTATCTGACAAACAACACTGTCTACTATTATTTTTAAAGTAAAAATTTGTTTTAGTGCAGTTTAATTAAATCATTTCTGCAAAGTCAAAAGATTTTCGAAAAAAGCTCTAGTGGTTTGGTTAAATGTGTGTATCTGGGGAGTTGTCAACATTACAAATAGAAATGTACGCTTGTATTTTTTAGGGAAAAATTCATTAAAGGGTATTGTACCAAGGACTGATTTTTTGAAATGTTTTGAATATAGCTTTAATTATTTGGCTCAAATGGGTAACTGGAAAGTTATTTACAATAAAATTAATTACATATATCTCCGTTTTTCCTAAGCAATTAATTTAATAGTAGTGCTGATTAATGATATTTGAAAATTGTAATTTAAAAAAGAAAATTTTGAATCACTGCGTCTTACTACCTGTTCAGGTTATACGAATCTATTATTATTACTCTCATGGGGTAAGGAGGAGGAAGGGAGCATTTTAGAGATAATATACCTGCATTTGCATTGAAGAAGAGTGGGAAACCATTGCCGGCAGGCCAGTCTAATATGGACTTGACGCCTTAGAAGTTTAAATATATTTAACAATTTTGCCATTTGAGGACTATTTTAAACAATTTAATAATAACATATGTTGATTTTTAAAAAATATATTAATTTATGGGTACTTTACTAATGATAGATTTTAGATAGTTCGAAATCTTTCAAAAAGTGCTTTAATATGTTATTTAAATGGGTATCTGTTAATTGATTTTATGATAAATAAGAAGATATATTTATTTTTAACAAATAGAAATAATTTGAGGTAGTTTAAATAAAAAAAATATTTTTGAAAATTTTAAATATTAAAAAAAAATAGTTTGATCACTGTTGTTTGATTTTTTTGTGAAAACTTTTTTTGTTGTGCTTAAAGAATGATGATTTTCCGGGGCAAACTTAAGTGGAATTTACAAAAACCTTTTTTTTTACATTGGGGGGTTGGGGTGTGTGTGTGTTTACACCTAACTTGGCCACCCAACATTTTTCAATTTTCATTTTATTCATTTTTTTGTAAAACTATTAAGGTTCAAAACGTTGCTAAATATTTTAAAAACATGGTACATTTACGATTTTAATTTGAGGGTTGGGCCGAGGGTCCAACAACTTAATTTGATCTCATATTAAAAACATTTTATTGCTAATAAATTAAGGTGCAAAACGCCATATTTGGGTACAAAACAAACAATTATTTTGGCATTTAAAACCACCAAATTATGGAGTTGGGTGGCTACACTTAACATGACCTCCTCCCTCAAACAAAAAACAACAATACCGTCTCTGGAACTGGGGAAAACGTAATACTTGGGTGCAACCCTGTGCAAAATAGATGCAAAACGATGACGTATTTACAATTTTAATTTGAGGGCGCGGGGACTGGAGGGAGGGAACAACAACTTTCTCGCTAATCCATTAAGTTGCAAAACTGTGGTATATTTAAATTTCAATGTTGAGGGGAGTGGGGGGAGCAATTTAAGTGATCTAATTTAAAACTAAATCAATGGTCAGTTTTGAAAAATTTCTAATTTTCTAAACTGCCTCATAAGTAAACTACCATTAATTAAATTAATTTATTTTAGAAAACTGAACATGTATTAATATTTATCATGCAAAATAGTCAACAGATAAATATTTATAATAAAATAGTTGGAGCCATTTTTAAAATATTTCAAATTTGAAAAAAACAGTCAAAATTAAACTTTCCTTAAACGAATTTGGTCATGAATAACAAGTATTTATACATTTTTATTTGTAGGATGAAACACTCCCTATAAATAGATTTTAAACAAAATCGTGTGAGCCACTTACGAAAAACTTAGAATTTTTTAAAAATCACTTATCAGTAAACTACCCTTAATTTAATCGCTAAGGTAAAAATTAAAAAAATAAATCCCCAAGTGTAGCCGTATAATCTCAAGTTTGAACAAGAGCCATCAAACCGTTTTGGATCCGTGGCTAGGGACAGACAGAATTGTAAAATCCACTTTTTTTGTGGTTTGAGGGCACATAAAACGTAAGGATTCACTATACTCTCTAGATCAACATTTTCACGATCACAATACTTTCTCTTTATATGATAAAGTAAAAGGTGGTATATCAAGACAAAACAAGTGCTCTAAAAGTGTCCCTCCCTATTTAAAGACGCAATCCTTCACACAAAAAGAGCTTTTTCTGGGCAATAAACTTTTATTTGTTCTCTGTGCAGGCAGATCTTGTTGAAGTTGTAGACTGTAGAAAGAAGTTTGCAAGGATCAAGGACATGTTTACAAGTCCGGGCCCGAGAGGAATATAGTTTATCATTATTTACCATTTGATGCGTAGCTGGCAGAAAACCTTGAATCACTCGCAAGCTGCTGCTCTCTCATCTGATAATTTCAACTGCAAATCTATCTGTTCTTGTTGGTGAGGGATATGGTGTCCACACAAACTACAAGCTCTAGTCTACAAGTAGCTGGTGTATTTAGATTTTAGAGGCTGGCGATAAGAGCACTTTCAAATTACACTTGTAACATGGCGACTTATTAGGTGGTGTGTAGGGAAAGCAAAAAAGGGCCAGTGTTTCTTCAGTTTTATAGCAAAACATTCTTAGGCCAAAATAAATACAATATTGCTGTCAATATAAACAAGAGTTCAGTTTTCTTCACACGGTGATATCAACAATTGTTGGATATCTGTCGAGCGTGTCTTGAAATTTAATGACAACTTCTTCTCTTCATTTAAAAAGTTTGTCATCTAATGCCGCTGTGCTCATGACAGATATTCAACAGCTGTTGGTATCACCGTGTGAAGAGGATTAAACTCTTCATGTATAGATATAAGCGATATTTTATTTAGTTTTGCCAAAAAAAGGGTTGTAATAAAAACTGCAAAAACACCACCCTTTTTTTGCGTCAGCTACACCCCTACTTTAAAAGTAATATTTATTATCATTTTAAAATGTAAATGATTTAGTCCCTGAATAAAATTGATCTTCTGAGTTAGAAAGCACAGCGCAATTATTGGTAGAATTTCATCATGATTCAAAAGTCAATGTTTTCTTCAGTTAAACTTGTTCTTCAATCATGAGAACGTTGTATTGAATTAAAAAGCTGTTTAATTTATGAAGTGGTATAGATAATTAGTCCAAATGTATACGGCTGGGAATCGAACAACAAGCCCCGAGTCTGAATCATTCAAACCATTCGTAAAGTAAAACTTGAGAATTGGTTTATTTTTACGTTCAGTTTTTCTTCGCCTATTTTAAATGCCTCACAATAGTCAAGATGGTCATACGGGAACTAACGACCTCGGAGACTTTGCTTCGAAACCTTGTGCGGTCAAAATATTATTATGCATACAAGCAAGTGAGCGCCAAAAGCGGCCCTATAGAGCTTCATTTTGGGTTTACCGCGTCTTATGCCTGCTCAGGCTGCTCGAATTTGATTATATGAAAGGTAGAGGGATGATAAAAATATAATTTAAAGAAAATGTACCCACACTTGCTTGGCGGTAGAGTAGAAAATCTCTGAGAAAATCAACATTTTACCAGCATTTGAACCTCCCCGGCACTGGTAAGTCAAACTAGATAAGCTTGACGCATAGTTCGCATGACCACCGATGTTAAGTTGAGCGCTAATGACCCCACAGGTTGAACAAGTGCTTTTAAATACATTGGATGTCAGTACTTTTGGGCGAATCTTACATTAAAGCTAAGAGTCCACAATTTACCATATCGTTTGCTCAAATAGTGTAAAAGTATGGTAGTTAAAGTAGTAAAATGGGGTCAAAGCATGGTAATTAAAGTAGTCAAATGGGTTCAAATCATGGTAATTAAAGTAGTCAAATGGGGTCAAATCAAGGCAATTAAAGTAGTCAAATGGGGTCGTTGCATGATAGTTAAAGTAATCAAAGAGTGTCAGTGCATGGTAGTTAAAGTAATCAAACGGGTCATTGCATGGTAATTAAAGCAGTCAAATGGGGTCTTTGCTTGATAATTAAAGTAACCAAAGAGTGTCAGTGTATGGTTGTTAAAGAATTCAAATGGTCCCACTGTATGGTATGATCAAATACCTCCACAAAAAATATATTTGCTTATAACCCAGAAACTATTTGTTTTATAAAAATATATATTTAATATATAAGATTTACATATTTAATAATACTACATCTTTACAACGATAAGTTATTTTGTATTTCAAATATTTGTGGAGATATGATCAACAGTGGAAATTTCTGCTGATGTAAAGTACTTCAAAGCCATTTTCACGAGAAAATGAAAGTTGCCATTTTGTTGTAAAGTTAAACAATGCCTGGATACAAAATATAATACAAACCATTAGAGCGGATTTAGAAAAAAAAAATTCTTTCTCTTTTTATGTTTCAGCAAACAACCCTTAGTTTTAAGGTTGTGTTTATTTTTGTTGTCATTCAATTTAGGTATTTAATATGCATTTTCTGAACTTACTGATTAGATTATCAGTAGGACGGAATCTCAACTTTCAGGACGGAAGTGACGTCATAGCTCCCCCTCACCCCATTTCCTCCCGTCTCGCGTGTTCCAGGGAGTCCCCCCCTCCCCCTCCCCCTCTGATGATCCAGAGGAGACGGTGGTTGCGGGGGGGACGGGTAGTATGATTGGTTCAGGAAGTCCCCTCACCCCTTTCCCTCGACGGGTTCTCGGAGTTCTCCCCCTCTCTCTCCCTCCCTCTCGCTCGGAAGGCTGTTCATGTTTCAGAACGGAAATGCCCCCCTCACCCCTTTCCCTCCGGGGAGTGTACCTTCCTTGGGCTGGAGTTCTCCCTCTCTCTCACACTCCTACTAGGGCAGCAACTTTTTTCGTAAGATAATGTGTTTGTTTTTCCATCCTCCCTCCAAGCAAATGAGGCTCTACTTCCAGGAAGAATGTTTTTACTCATGGTACATTCGCGAATGAAACTTTTTTCGGAAGATGTCATGTTTGTTTTTCCATCCTCCTACCAAGCAAATGAGGCTACACTTCCAGGAATAATGTTTTTTACCTACTCTCATCATGGTACATTCACGAATAAACCTTTTTTCGGAAGATGATGTGTTTGTTTTCCCATCCTCCCACCATGCAAATGAGGTTACACTTCCAGGAATAATGTTTTTCATACTCTCATCATGGTACATTCACGAATAAACCTTTTTTCGGAAAATGGTGTGTTTGTTTTCTCATCCTCTCACCGAGCAAATGAGGCTACACTTCCAGGAATAATGTTTTTACATACTCTCATCATAGTACATTCATGAATAAACCTTTTTTCGGAAAATGGTGTGTTTGTTTTCTCATCCTCCCACCAAGCAAATGAGGCTACACTTCCAGGAAGAATGTTTTTACTCATGGTACATTCGCGAATAAAACTTTTTTCGGAAGATGTCATGTTTGTTTTCTCATCCTCCCACCAAGCAAATGAGGCTACACTTCCAGGAAGAATGTTTTTTCATACTCTCATCACGGTACATTCACGAATAAAACTTTTTTCGGAAAATGATGTGTTTGTTTTTCCATCCTCCCTCCATGCAAATGAGGTTACACTTCCAGGAATAATGTTTTTTCATACTCTCATCATGGTACATTCATGAATAAACCTTTTTTTCAAAACATATCGGAAAATGGTGTGTTTGTTTTCCCATCCTCCCACCATGCAAATGAGGTTTCACTTCCAGGAATAATGTTTTTTCATACTCTCATCATGGTACATTCATGAATAAACCTTTTTTCGGAAAATGGTGTGTTTGTTTTTCCATCCTCCCACCAAGCAAATGAGGCTACACTTCCAGGAATAATGTTTTTTCATACTCTCATCATGGTACATTCATGAATAAAACTTTTTTCGGAAAATGGTGTGTTTGTTTTCTCATCCTCCCACCAAGCAAATGAGGCTACACTTCTAGGAAGAATGTTTTTTCATACTCTCATCACGGTACATTCACGAATAAAACTTTTTTCGGAAAATGATGTGTTTGTTTTTCCATCCTCCCTCCATGCAAATGAGGTTACACTTCCAGGAATAATGTTTTTTCATACTCTCATCATGGTACATTCACGAATAAACCTTTGTTTCAAAACATATCGGATGATGATGTGTTTGTTTTCTCATCCTCCCACCAAGCAAATGAGGCTACACTTCCAGGAAGAATGTTTTTACTCATGGTACATTCGCGAATAAAACTTTTTTCGGAAAATGGTGTGTTTGTTTTCTCATCCTCCCACCAAGCAAATGAGGCTACACTTCCAGGAAGAATGTTTTTTACATACTCTCATCATGGTACATTCACGAATAAACCTTTGTTTCAAAACATATCGGAAGATGATGTGTTTGTTTTTCCATCCTCTCACCAAGCAAATGAGGCTACACTTCCAGGAAGAATGTTTTTTACATACTCTCATCATGGTACATTCACGAATAAACCTTTGTTTCAAAACATATCGGAAGATGATGTGTTTGTTTTTCCATCCTCACGCCAAGCAAATGAGGTTACACTTTCAGAAAGAATGTTTTTACATACTCCCATCATGGTACATTCACGATTAAAACTTTTTTCGGAAGATGATGTGTTTGTTTTTCCATCCTCCCTCCAAGCAAATGCGGCTACACTTCCAGGAATAATGTTTTTACTCATGGTACATTCACGAATAAAACTTTTTTCGGAAGATGGTGTGTTTGTTTTTTCCATCCTCTCCGAGGCTACACTTCCAGGAATAATGTTTTTACTCATGGTACATTCACGAATAAAACTTTTTTCGGAAGATGATGTGTTTGTTTTTCCATCCTCTCCGAGGCCACACTTTCAGGAAGAATGATTTTACTCATGGTACATTCCCTACGTAACACCCTGTAAACATTAAAGCTCCCCTATGTGACACCCTGTAGACATTAAAGCTCTCCCATGTAACATCCTGTAGACATTATAGCTCCTCATGTAACACCCTGTAAACATTAAAGCTCTCCTATGTAACAGTCTGTAGACATTAAAGCTCTCCCATGTAACGCCCTGTAGACATTATAGCTCTCCCATGTAACACACCGTAGACATTACAGCTCCTCATGTAACACTCTGTAAACATTAAAGCTCTCCCATGTAACACCCTGTAAACACTAAAGCTCTCCCATGTAACACGCTGTAGACATTAAAGCACCCCCCTATGTAACACCCTGTAAACATTAAAGCTCCCCTATGTAACAGCCTGTAGACAATATACCCCCTCATGTAGCACTCTGTAAACATTAAAGCTCTCCCATGTAACACCCTGTAGACATTAAAGCCCCTCATGTAACACCCTGTAGACATTATAGCTCCTCATGTAACACTCTGTAAACATTAAAGCTCTCCTATGTAACACTCTGTAAACATTATAGCTCCTCATGTAACACCCTGTAAACATTATAGCTCTCCCATGTAACACGCTGTAGACATTATAGCTCCTCATGTAACACTCTGTAAACATTAAAGCTCCCCGCGTAACACCCTGTAAACATTAAAGCTCCCCTATGTAACACCCTGTAGACAATATAGCCCCTCATGTAACACTCTGTAAACATTAAAGCTCCCCGCGTAGCACACCGTAGACATTACAGCTCCTCATGTAACACTCTGTAAACATTAAAGCTCTCCCATGTAACACCCTGTAAACACTAAAGCTCTCCCATGTAACACGCTGTAGACATTAAAGCACCCCCCTATGTAACACCCTGTAAACATTAAAGCTCCCCTATGTAACAGCCTGTAGACAATATACCCCCTCATGTAGCACTCTGTAAACATTAAAGCTCTCCCATGTAACACCCTGTAGACATTAAAGCCCCTCATGTAACACCCTGTAGACAATATAGCCCCTCATGTAACACCCTGTAGACAATATAGCCCTCATGTAACACCCTGTAAACACTAAAGCTCTCCCATGTAACACCCTGTAAACATTAAAGCTCCCCTATGTAACACCTTGTAGACAATATAGCCCCTCATGTAACACCCTGTAAACATTATAGCTCTCCCATGTAAGACCCTGTGGACATTAAAGCCCTCCATGTATCATCCTGTAAACATTAAAGCACCCCCATGTAACACCCTGTAAACATTAAAGCTCCCCCCATGTAACACCCTGTAAACATTATAGCTCCCCTATGTGACACCATGCAGACCTTAAAGCCCCCCTATGTAACACACCTGTAGACATTAAAGCTCTCCCATGTAACGCCCTGTAAACATTAAAGCCCCCTATGTAACACCCTGTAGACAATATAGCCCCTCATGTAACACTCTGTAAACATTATAGCTCCCCGCGTAACACCCTGTAAACATTAAAGCTCTCCCATGTAACACCCTGTAAACATTAAAGCTCCCCTATGTAACACTCTGTAGACATTATAGCTTCTCATGTAACACTCTGTAAACATTAAAGCCCTCCTATGTAACACCCTGTAGACAATATAGCCCCTCATGTAACACCTGTAGACAATATAGTCCCTCATGTAAAACTCTGTAAACATTATAGCTCCTCATGTAACACCCTGTACACATTATAGCTCCTCATGTAACACCCTGTAGACATTAAAGCTCCTCATGTAACACTCTGTAAACATTAAAGCTCTCCTATGTAACACTCTGTAAACATTATAGCTCCTCATGTAACACCCTGTAAACATTATAGCTCTCCCATGTAACACGCTGTAGACATTATAGCTCCTCATGTAACACTCTGTAAACATTAAAGCTCTCCCATGTAACACCCTGTAAACATTAAAGCTCCCCTATGTAACACCCTGTAGACAATATAGCCCCTCATGTAACACTCTGTAAACATTAAAGCTCCCCGCGTAGCACCCTGTAAACATTAAAGCTCCCCTATGTAACACCCTGTAGACAATATAGCCCCTCATGTAACACTCTGTAAACATTATAGCTCCTCATGTAACACCCTGTAAACATTAAAGCTCCCTATGTAACACTCTGTAGACAATATAGCCCCTCATGTAACACTCTGTAAACATTAAAGCTCCCCGCGTAACACCCTGTAAACATTAAAGCTCTCCCATGTAACACCCTGTAAACATTAAAGCTCCCCTATGTAACACTCTGTAGACATTATAGCTTCTCATGTAACACTCTGTAAACATTAAAGCCCTCCTATGTAACACCCTGTAGACAATATAGCCCCTCATGTAACACCCTGTAGACAATATAGTCCCTCATGTAAAACTCTGTAAACATTATAGCTCCTCATGTAACACCCTGTACACATTATAGCTCCTCATGTAACACCCTGTAGACATTAAAGCTCCTCATGTAACACTCTGTAAACATTAAAGCTCTCCTATGTAACACTCTGTAAACATTATAGCTCCTCATGTAACACCCTGTAAACATTATAGCTCTCCCATGTAACACGCTGTAGACATTATAACTCCTCATGTAACACTCTGTAAACATTAAAGCTCTCCCATGTAACACCCTGTAGACATTAAAGCTCCCCTATGTAACACCCTGTAAACATTATAGCTCCTCATGTAACACTCTGTAAACATTAAAGCTCCCCGCGTAGCACCCTGTAAACATTAAAGCTCCCCCTATGTAACACCCTGTAGACAATATAGCCCCTCATGTAACACTCTGTAAACATTATAGCTCCTCATGTAACACCCTGTAAACATTAAAGCTCCCCTATGTAACCCCTGTAGACAATATAGTCCCTCATGTAAAACTCTGTAAACATTAAAGCTCTCCCATGTAACACCCTGTAGACATTAAAGTCCCTCATGTAACACCCTGTAGACAATATAGCCCTCCTATGTAACACTCTGTAGACATTATAGCTCTCCTATGTAACACCCTGTAAACATTAAAGCTCCCCTATGTAACACCCTGTAGACATTAAAGCTCTCCCATGTAACACTCCGTAGACATCATAGCTCCTCATGTAACATCCTGTAAACATTAAAGCTGCCCCATGTAACACCCTGTAGACATTATAGCTCCTCATGTAACACCATGCAGACATTATAGCTCTCCCATGTAACACCCTGTGGACATTAAAGCCCTCCATGTATCATCCTGTAAACATTAAAGCACCCCCATGTAACATTCTGTAAACATTAAAGCTCTCCCATGTAACACCCTGTAAACATTAAAGCTCCCCTATGTAACACCTTGTAGACAATATAGCCCCTCATGTAACAGTCTGTAAACATTAAAGCTCTCCCATGTAACACCCTGTACACATTAAAGCTCCCCCTATGTAACACCCTGTAGACAATATAGCCCTCCTATGTAACACTCTGTAAACATTATAGCTCCTCATGTAACACCCTGTAAACATTATAGCTCCCCCTATGTAACACGCTGTAGATATTATAGCTCCTCATGTAACACCCTGTAGACAATATAGCACTCCTATGTAACACTCTGTAAACATTAAAGCTCCCCTATGTAACACCCTAAAGCACTCCCATGTAACACTCTGTAAACATTAAAGCTCCCCGCGTAACACCCTGTAAACATTAAAGCTCCCCTATGTAACACCCTGTAGACAATATAGCCCCTCATGTAACACTCTGTAAACATTATAGCATCCCTGAGTACGCTCGCATCATGCGCAAATGATCTCAGATTATTCACGCAAATGATGGGACATGGCATCCTAAAGTCACGGCTGCACTCTCATCATGCGCAGTATATCTGACCCTCCCTGGGTACGCTCTCGTCATGCGCAAATGATGGCACATAGCATCCCTGAGTATGCTCGCATCAGACTGTAACTGGCTAACCGTGAGGTCCCGGGTTGTAACCCTCCGACTGTAGAAAACAGATTAGCTCCTGATCAACTATGCTCAGCTTCTAATCCTGACCGTTCTCTGAGAGGACCGTACCAGACCGTACTCTGAGAGGTCCGTACCAGACTGTACTCCGAGATGCTCAGCTTCTAATCCCGAATGTCACCTTATGTCATTGTACCAGACTGTAACCGGCTACCACGTATTATTGTAGCAAGAGGTCCGAGGTTGTAACCCCCCGACTGTGGCAGTCTGTTCTCTGAGCGACTTTTATTGTACCAGATTAGCCTCTGAGATTCGAACCCTGGTATCGTTAAACCATGATGATGTAATAAACCCGAGCGAAAGGTTTTTTTCTCTCAATACGTCCGAGTCAGATTCGAACCTCGTTACTGTCGAAAGTATTTTTTTCTCTCAATACGTCCGAGTCAGATTCGAACCTCGTTACTGTCGAAAGTATTTTTTCTCTCAATACGTCCGAGTCAGATTCGAACCCTGGTATCGTTAAACCATGATGATGTAATAAACCCGAGCGAAAGGTTTTTTTCTCTCAATACGTTTGAGTCAGATTCGAACCTCGTTACTGTCGAAAGTATTTTTTCTCTCAATACGTCCGAGTCAGATTCGAACCCTGGTATCGTTAAACCATGATGATGTAATAAACCCGAGCGAAAGGTTTTTTTCTCTCAATACGTTTGAGTCAGATTCGAACCTCGTTACTGTCGAAAGTATTTTTTCTCTCAATACGTCCGAGTCAGATTCGAACCTCGTTACTGTCGAAAGTATTTTTTCTCTCAATACGTTCGAGTCAGATTCGAACCCTGGTATCGTTAAACCATGATGATGTAATAAACCCGAGCGAAAGGTTTTTTTCTCTCAATACGTTTGAGTCAGATTCGAACCCTCAGTATCGTTAGTTAGTTTCCTTAAACCATATGGTCACCAAAGCAGGCACGCGTCACAAATGGTTTAAACACTTTCACTTTTTTTCTCCCTCTCTGAGGAAGGGGGGAGAGGTTCTGGTATAGCTTACCCTCGGGTGATGTGTCAGGGAAGGGTCGAGGTGAGGGACTCGGACGGTCAACTCGGGAGCTGGACCGAATAATGGATTATACCCCCTAAACGACTTAATTGAATTGATCTTTTTTCAAAAAACCTCTCCACCTCTTATAACGCTGGAAATCTTCATCATCTTTCCAACCTATGTGCTATTTGAAAAGATCAATTCGATTAAGCGTTAGATTTGCAATACATTGAAATGCTGAGGTCAAAAATTTAAGAGATTTTTTAATTGTACATCACTTGCTTACAAAAAAGATCAATCTGATTAAACGTTAGATTTGCAATACATTGAAATGCCGAGGTCAAAAATTTAAGAGATTTTTTTAATTGTACATCACTTGCTTACAATGGTATAAAGATTATTAAATCATTTCCTGGAATACAAATTATTCCTTAAAACATTGAACATCACTTGCATCAGATTAGCTCTTTTAAATTGACCAAGCTGGCTAAAATGTTTTGACCAATGTTGGCAGCCTAAAAAGTAAAATACAGTTTAAGCGTTAGATTTGCAATACATTGAAATGCCGAGGTCAAAAATTTAAGAGATTTTTTTAATTGTACATCACTTGCTTACAATGGTATAAAGATTATTAAATCATTTCCTGGAATACAAATTATTCCTTAAAACATTGAACATTAATTGTACATCACTTGCTTACAATGGTATAAAGATTATTAAATCATTTCCTGGAATACAAATTATTCCTTAAAACATTGAACATCACTTGCATCAGATTAGCTCTTTTAAATTGACCAAGCTGGCTAAAATGTTTTGACCAATGTTGGCAGCCTAAAAAGTTAAATACAGTTTAAGCGTTAGATTTGCAATACATTGAAATGCCGAAGTCAAAAATTTAAGAGATTTTTAATTGTACATCACTTGTGGTTATTAAATCATTTCCTGGAATAGCTTTATCAAAACTTTAGCTAACCTAACAGGGAGCAAGTTATAATTATTAAATCATTTCCTGGAATACAAATTAACTCTTTTTAAAAAACACATTGTACTTCACTTGGTTCAGGAAAATATCTCAACAAACAGTAAGGTGTAATAGATTTGCAATACATTGAAATGTCGAGGTCAAAAATTTAAGAGATTTTTTAATTGTACATCACTTGCTTACAATGGTATAAAGATTATTAAATCATTTCCTGGAATACAAATTATTCCTTAAAACATTGAACATCACTTGCATCAGATTAGCTCTTTTAAATTGACCAAGCTGGCTAAAATGTTTTGACCAATGTTGACAGCCTAAAAAGTTAAATACAGTTTAAGCGTTAGATTTGCAATACATTGAAATGCTGAGGTCAAAAATTTAAGAGATTTTTTAATTGTACATCACTTGCTTACAAAAAAAGATCAATCTGATTAAACGTTAGATTTGCAATACATTGAAATGCTGAGGTCAAAAATTTAAGAGTTTTTTTTAATTGTACATCACTTGCTTACAATGGTATAAAGATTATTAAATCATTTCCTGGAATACAAATTATTCCTTAAAACATTGAACATCACTTGCATCAGATTAGCTCTTTTAAATTGACCAAGCTGGCTAAAATGTTTTGACCAATGTTGACAGCCTAAAAAGTTAAATACCGTTTAAGCGTTAGATTTGCAATACATTGAAATACCGAAGTCAAAAATTTAAGAGATTTTTAATTGTACATCACTTGTGGTTATTAAATCATTTCCTGGAATAGCTTTATCAAAACTTTAGCTAACCTAACAGGGAGCAAGTTATAATTATTAAATCATTTCCTGGAATACAAATTAACTCTTTTAAAAAAACACATTGTACTTCACTTGGTTCAGGAAAATATCTCAACAAACAGTAAGGTGTAATAGATTTGCAATACATTGAAATGCCGAGGCCAAAAATTTAAGAGATTTTTTTAATTGTGCATCGCTTACGGTTATTAAATCATTTCCTGGAATACAAATTAGCTCTTTTAAAAAAAAACATTGTACATCCCCTCGATAAAACAGATTAGCTCTTTCAAATTGACTAAGCCGGCAAAAATGTTTTGACCAATGTTGACAGCCTAAAAGTTAAATACTGTTATAAATCATAAGCTTTGTCAATCTTTCAAAAATATACAATTATCATAATCTTTCAAAATATATTCACTTAGACAACCTACATTTATCATGTTCATATAGTTTTTTAGTTATACTGCCTGTTCTCTCCCTCACTTAGTCCGACCGTAAAAGTCTCGCTTGATCAGACTTAAACCATTCGTTGATTACTCGTACATTTTCCGTAGCACAGGAGTAAATAGTATCAGAATGTGTAGGACACTTGTCCACCTTGTACAGTTTTTTAAGTTTACTCAGAGAAGGACAGCCGAGTTCACCTAGCTCGCGAAAGTTATACTTATCTTCGGTAATGACACTTTGTAACCATTTCATCTTCTCAGCACCTTTAATGTAGATTGTCGGCGGTGTTGTGTACCGCTCTAGATGAGAAAATAAAATAGGACGAAGATTCGAGTACTGTACTTCCCCTCCGTTCCAAGATAACCCATGATAATATTGAGTTAGATAACTTACGTTTCTCAAGCTTGAAGTCGAGAGGTTATCAATCTTGAACGGCGGAAGAAACTTGTAGTTGATCTCCTCGAAGGGCTCGAAATGTAAAACACTCAACTCTTTGAATATGAATACTATTTCTTCACTCGAGTATCCTTGCATATCAATCAACATGGTGAACCACCTTACTGTTTGCTGAGATATTTTCCTCTAGAATGTAGATAGTAACTAATGATCTCATCTAGAAAGCTTACTTCTATATATAAGGAGTCAGCGTGTGACTCGGAAAGTTCATACAGATGTGAACCGTAAAGCCTGTACGGGTTACAGAGGAAGGGGCGGAAGTTTGACCCTTACCCTCTCAGCCAATGTCTTGTACTTACCCGTGCACGTAATACTGAGCCCAGGATAAACTCACGAGTGACGAGGAGAGCTCACCAGTGCATGGTCTCGAGCTGTGCTCATGATCGAAATCTGACTGAAGCTTTGTTTGAGAGACGAACGGTGGAACATTTATAGAAGGGATGATTGTTGAGAGTCCTCCAATAGGCTCAAGCTATATTCTTTCATCAGTACTCTGGCTCGGGAAGGTCGTGGGAGAGAAAAATCTGACTGAAGCTTTGTTTGAGAGACGAATGGTGGAACATTTATAGAAGAGGCGATTGTTGAGAGTCCTCCAATAGGCTCAAGCTATATTCCTTCATCAGTACTCCAGCTCAGGAGGGTCGTGGGAGAGAAAAAACCCTGCATGTTCCCCCTCTACATCGAACATTAAGATTTTCCCACACTTTCCGGAAAGAGGGTTCCCATCCTCCCTCCACGTAAAGCTCCTTCTAAGAAGATAAACGTATTCTGGCCTGCCCGTCTGTTGAGGCTAGTTCGTGAAATTACAGATACGTACTAAATTAGCGTATTGTTTTCTCAAGTCTTTTTTAAAGCACTAACATTTTTTCTAGTAACATACTAAATTAGCATATTTTTTAAAGCACTAACATACACCTGCTTTTTTTTCTCAAGTCTTTTTCTAGCAGCATTAATCAAAACTCTATTTAAACAGATACATACTAAATTAGCTTATTTTTTAAGCGCTAACATTAATCAATAGTAGATCTGCTGTTTGATATAGTAGATCGTCAAGCGTCTGCTATAGTAGATCAACAGTTGCCTGGTATAGTAGATCAGATGTTTGGTATAGCAGATCATCGGCTGTTTGGCTCTGGTATAGTATATCAGATTAGTTGTTTGGAATAGTTGAGGCTTGATCCTTGTAATCAAAACATACGCATGCTTTTTTCTCAAGTCTTTTTCTAGCGGCATTAATCAAAACTCTATTTAAACAGATACATACTAAATTAGCTTATTTTTTAAGCGCTAACATTAATCAATAGTAGATCTGCTGTTTGATATAGTATATCAGATGACTGGTATAACAGATCATCAGCTGTTTGGCTTAGTATAGCAGATCAGTTGTTTGCTATAGTAGGAAATCAGACCGCTGGCAGACTTTATGAGTGGAGGGCTTGATCCTTGTGTTCCGGACCTCATTCCTCATCCCTCGTTTCCTACCGGGTGTGCGTTTAATTCCCTGGGAAGAGTCCACCCTCCTCGTTCCCTATACGCCAACTCCAGCTGCGTACGAGAGCAGGAATTTGGAAGGAGGGCGGTCCTCATTTGGAGGGTGCAAACCTTTCGCTCGGGTTTATTACATCATCATGGTTTAACGATACCAGGGTTCGAATCTGACTCGGACGTATTGAGAGAAAAAATACTTTCGACAGTAACGAGGTTCGAATCTGACTCGGACGTATTGAGAGAAAAAATACTTTCGACAGTAACGAGGTTCGAATCTGACTCGGACGTATTGAGAGAAAAAATACTTTCGACAGTAACGAGGTTCGAATCTGACTCGGACGTATTGAGAGAAAAAATACTTTCGACAGTAACGAGGTTCGAATCTGACTCAAACGTATTGAGAGAAAAAAACCTTTCGCTCGGGTTTATTACATCATCATGGTTTAACGATACCAGGGTTCGAATCTGACTCGGACGTATTGAGAGAAAAAATACTTTCGACAGTAACGAGGTTCGAATCTGACTCAAACGTATTGAGAGAAAAAAACCTTTCGCTCGGGTTTATTACATCATCATGGTTTAACGATACCAGGGTTCGAATCTGACTCGGACGTATTGAGAGAAAAAATACTTTCGACAGTAACGAGGTTCGAATCTGACTCGGACGTATTGAGAGAAAAAATACTTTCGACAGTAACGAGGTTCGAATCTGACTCGGACGTATTGAGAGAAAAAAACCTTTCGCTCGGGTTTATTACATCATCATGGTTTAACGATACCAGGGTTCGAATCTCAGAGGCTAATCTGGTACAATAAAAGTCGCTCAGAGAACAGACTGCCACAGTCGGGGGGTTACAACCTCGGACCTCTTGCTACAATAATACGTGGTAGCCGGTTACAGTCTGGTACAATGACATAAGGTGACATTCGGGATTAGAAGCTGAGCATCTCGGAGTACAGTCTGGTACGGACCTCTCAGAGTACGGTCTGGTACGGTCCTCTCAGAGAACGGTCAGGATTAGAAGCTGAGCATAGTTGATCAGGAGCTAATCTGTTTTCTACAGTCGGAGGGTTACAACCCGGGACCTCACGGTTAGCCAGTTACAGTCTGATGCGAGCATACTCAGGGATGCTATGTGCCATCATTTGCGCATGACGAGAGCGTACCCAGGGAGGGTCAGATATACTGCGCATGATGAGAGTGCAGCCGTGACTTTAGGATGCCATGTCCCATCATTTGCGTGAATAATCTGAGATCATTTGCGCATGATGCGAGCGTACTCAGGGATGCTATAATGTTTACAGAGTGTTACATGAGGGGCTATATTGTCTACAGGGTGTTACATAGGGGAGCTTTAATGTTTACAGGGTGTTACGCGGGGAGCTTTAATGTTTACAGAGTGTTACATGGGAGTGCTTTAGGGTGTTACATAGGGGAGCTTTAATGTTTACAGAGTGTTACATAGGAGTGCTATATTGTCTACAGGGTGTTACATGAGGAGCTATAATATCTACAGCGTGTTACATAGGGGGAGCTATAATGTTTACAGGGTGTTACATGAGGAGCTATAATGTTTACAGAGTGTTACATAGGAGGGCTATATTGTCTACAGGGTGTTACATAGGGGGAGCTTTAATGTGTACAGGTGTTTACATGGGAGAGCTTTAATGTTTACAGACTGTTACATGAGGGGCTATATTGTCTACAAGGTGTTACATAGGGGAGCTTTAATGTTTACAGGGTGTTACATGGGAGAGCTTTAATGTTTACAGAATGTTACATGGGGGTGCTTTAATGTTTACAGGATGATACATGGAGGGCTTTAATGTCCACAGGGTGTTACATGGGAGAGCTATAATGTCTGCATGGTGTTACATGAGGAGCTATAATGTCTACAGGGTGTTACATGGGGCAGCTTTAATGTTTACAGGATGTTACATGAGGAGCTATGATGTCTACGGAGTGTTACATGGGAGAGCTTTAATGTCTACAGGGTGTTACATAGGGGAGCTTTAATGTTTACAGGGTGTTACATAGGAGAGCTATAATGTCTACAGAGTGTTACATAGGAGGGCTATAT
Source organism: Timema cristinae (assembly GCA_039000515.1). Lineage (NCBI taxonomy): Eukaryota > Metazoa > Arthropoda > Insecta > Phasmatodea > Timematidae > Timema > Timema cristinae. The sequence goes on from JBCFYV010000727.1 coordinate 55,637, forward strand.
TGTCTACAGGGTGTTACATGAGGGACTTTAATGTCTACAGGGTGTTACATGGGAGAGCTTTAATGTTTACAGAGTTTTACATGAGGGACTATATTGTCTACAGGGTGTTACATAGGGGAGCTTTAATGTTTACAGGGTGTTACATGAGGAGCTATAATGTTTACAGAGTGTTACATGAGGGGCTATATTGTCTACAGGGTGTTACATAGGGGGAGCTTTAATGTTTACAGGGTGCTACGCGGGGAGCTTTAATGTTTACAGAGTGTTACATGAGGAGCTATAATGTTTACAGGGTGTTACATAGGGGAGCTTTAATGTCTACAGGGTGTTACATGGGAGAGCTTTAATGTTTACAGAGTGTTACATGAGGAGTTATAATGTCTACAGCGTGTTACATGGGAGAGCTATAATGTTTACAGGGTGTTACATGAGGAGCTATAATGTTTACAGAGTGTTACATAGGAGAGCTTTAATGTTTACAGAGTGTTACATGAGGAGCTTTAATGTCTACAGGGTGTTACATGAGGAGCTATAATGTGTACAGGGTGTTACATGAGGAGCTATAATGTTTACAGAGTTTTACATGAGGGACTATATTGTCTACAGGGTGTTACATGAGGGGCTATATTGTCTACAGGGTGTTACATAGGAGGGCTTTAATGTTTACAGAGTGTTACATGAGAAGCTATAATGTCTACAGAGTGTTACATAGGGGAGCTTTAATGTTTACAGGGTGTTACATGGGAGAGCTTTAATGTTTACAGGGTGTTACGCGGGGAGCTTTAATGTTTACAGAGTGTTACATGAGGGGCTATATTGTCTACAGAGTGTTACATAGGGGAGCTTTAATGTTTACAGGGTGTTACATGAGGAGCTATAATGTTTACAGAGTGTTACATGAGGGGCTATATTGTCTACAGGGTGTTACATAGGGGAGCTTTAATGTTTACAGGGTGCTACGCGGGGAGCTTTAATGTTTACAGAGTGTTACATGAGGGGCTATATTGTCTACAGGGTGTTACATAGGGGAGCTTTAATGTTTACAGGGTGTTACATGGGAGAGCTTTAATGTTTACAGAGTGTTACATGAGGAGCTATAATGTCTACAGCGTGTTACATGGGAGAGCTATAATGTTTACAGGGTGTTACATGAGGAGCTATAATGTTTACAGAGTGTTACATAGGAGAGCTTTAATGTTTACAGAGTGTTACATGAGGAGCTTTAATGTCTACAGGGTGTTACATGAGGAGCTATAATGTGTACAGGGTGTTACATGAGGAGCTATAATGTTTACAGAGTTTTACATGAGGGACTATATTGTCTACAGGGTGTTACATGAGGGGCTATATTGTCTACAGGGTGTTACATAGGAGGGCTTTAATGTTTACAGAGTGTTACATGAGAAGCTATAATGTCTACAGAGTGTTACATAGGGGAGCTTTAATGTTTACAGGGTGTTACATGGGAGAGCTTTAATGTTTACAGGGTGTTACGCGGGGAGCTATAATGTTTACAGAGTGTTACATGAGGGGCTATATTGTCTACAGGGTGTTACATAGGGGGGCTTTAATGTTTACAGGGCGTTACATGGGAGAGCTTTAATGTCTACAGGGTGTTACATAGGGGGGCTTTAAGGTCTGCATGGTGTCACATAGGGGAGCTATAATGTTTACAGGGTGTTACATGGGGGGAGCTTTAATGTTTACAGGGTGTTACATGGGGGTGCTTTAATGTTTACAGGATGATACATGGAGGGCTTTAATGTCCACAGGGTCTTACATGGGAGAGCTATAATGTTTACAGGGTGTTACATGAGGGGCTATATTGTCTACAAGGTGTTACATAGGGGAGCTTTAATGTTTACAGGGTGTTACATGGGAGAGCTTTAGTGTTTACAGGGTGTTACATGAGGGGCTATATTGTCTACAGGGTGTTACATGAGGGGCTATATTGTCTACAGGGTGTTACATGAGGGGCTTTAATGTCTACAGGGTGTTACATGGGAGAGCTTTAATGTTTACAGAGTGCTACATGAGGGGGTATATTGTCTACAGGCTGTTACATAGGGGAGCTTTAATGTTTACAGGGTGTTACATAGGGGGGTGCTTTAATGTCTACAGCGTGTTACATGGAGAGCTTTAGTGTTTACAGGGTGTTACATGGGAGAGCTTTAATGTTTACAGAGTGTTACATGAGGAGCTGTAATGTCTACGGTGTGCTACGCGGGGAGCTTTAATGTTTACAGAGTGTTACATGAGGGGCTATATTGTCTACAGGGTGTTACATAGGGGAGCTTTAATGTTTACAGGGTGTTACGCGGGGAGCTTTAATGTTTACAGAGTGTTACATGAGGAGCTATAATGTCTACAGCGTGTTACATGGGAGAGCTATAATGTTTACAGGGTGTTACATGAGGAGCTATAATGTTTACAGAGTGTTACATAGGAGAGCTTTAATGTTTACAGAGTGTTACATGAGGAGCTATAATGTCTACAGGGTGTTACATGAGGGGCTTTAATGTCTACAGGGTGTTACATGGGAGAGCTTTAATGTTTACAGAGTGCTACATGAGGGGGTATATTGTCTACAGGCTGTTACATAGGGGAGCTTTAATGTTTACAGGGTGTTACATAGGGGGGTGCTTTAATGTCTACAGCGTGTTACATGGGAGAGCTTTAGTGTTTACAGGGTGTTACATGGGAGAGCTTTAATGTTTACAGAGTGTTACATGAGGAGCTGTAATGTCTACGGTGTGTTACATGGGAGAGCTATAATGTCTACAGGGCGTTACATGGGAGAGCTTTAATGTCTACAGACTGTTACATAGGAGAGCTTTAATGTTTACAGGGTGTTACATGAGGAGCTATAATGTCTACAGGATGTTACATGGGAGAGCTTTAATGTCTACAGGGTGTCACATAGGGGAGCTTTAATGTTTACAGGGTGTTTACGTAGGGAATGTACCATGAGTAAAATCATTCTTCCTGAAAGTGTGGCCTCGGAGAGGATGGAAAAACAAACACATCATCTTCCGAAAAAAGTTTTATTCGTGAATGTACCATGAGTAAAAACATTATTCCTGGAAGTGTAGCCTCGGAGAGGATGGAAAAACAAAACACACCATCTTCCGAAAAAAGTTTTATTCGTGAATGTACCATGAGTAAAAACATTATTCCTGGAAGTGTAGCCGCATTTGCTTGGAGGGAGGATGGAAAAACAAACACATCATCTTCCGAAAAAAGTTTTAATCGTGAATGTACCATGATGGGAGTATGTAAAAACATTCTTTCTGAAAGTGTAACCTCATTTGCTTGGCGTGAGGATGGAAAAACAAACACATCATCTTCCGATATGTTTTGAAACAAAGGTTTTATTCGTGAATGTACCATGATGAGAGTATGTAAAAAACATTCTTCCTGGAAGTGTAGCCTCATTTGCTTGGTGAGAGGATGGAAAAACAAACACATCATCTTCCGATATGTTTTGAAACAAAGGTTTATTCGTGAATGTACCATGATGAGAGTATGTAAAAAACATTCTTCCTGGAAGTGTAGCCTCATTTGCTTGGTGGAGGATGAGAAAACAAACACACCATTTTCCGAAAAAAGTTTTTTTCGGAATGTACCATGGAGTTTAAAAACATTCTTCCTGGAAGTGTAGCCTCATTTGCTTGGTGGGAGGATAGGAAAAAAAACATCACATCTCCGATATGTTTTGAAACAAAGGTTTATTCGTTTTATTCGCGAATGTACCATGAGTAAAAACATTCTTCCTGGAAGTGTAGCCTCATTTGCTTGGTGGGAGGATGAGAAAACAAACACATCATCATCCGATATGTTTTGAAACAAAGGTTTATTCGTGAATGTACCATGATGAGAGTATGAAAAAACATTATTCCTGGAAGTGTAACCTCATTTGCATGGAGGGAGGATGGAAAAACAAACACATCATTTTCCGAAAAAAGTTTTATTCGTGAATGTACCGTGATGAGAGTATGAAAAAACATTCTTCCTAGAAGTGTAGCCTCATTTGCTTGGTGGGAGGATGAGAAAACAAACACACCATTTCCGAAAAAGTTTTATTCATGAATGTACCATGATGAGAGTATGAAAAAACATTATTCCTGGAAGTGTAGCCTCATTTGCTTGGTGGGAGGATGGAAAAACAAACACACCATTTTCCGAAAAAAGGTTTATTCATGAATGTACCATGATGAGAGTATGAAAAAACATTATTCCTGGAAGTGAAACCTCATTTGCATGTGGGAGGATGGGAAAACAAACACACCATTTTCCGATATGTTTTGAAAAAAAGGTTTATTCATGAATGTACCATGATGAGAGTATGAAAAAACATTATTCCTGGAAGTGTAACCTCATTTGCATGGAGGGAGGATGGAAAAACAAACACATCATTTTCCGAAAAAAGTTTTATTCGTGAATGTACCGTGATGAGAGTATGAAAAAACATTCTTCCTGGAAGTGTAGCCTCATTTGCTTGGTGGGAGGATGAGAAAACAAACATGACATCTTCCGAAAAAAGTTTTATTCGCGAATGTACCATGAGTAAAAACATTCTTCCTGGAAGTGTAGCCTCATTTGCTTGGTGGGAGGATGAGAAAACAAACACACCATTTTCCGAAAAAAGGTTTATTCATGAATGTACTATGATGAGAGTATGTAAAAACATTATTCCTGGAAGTGTAGCCTCATTTGCTCGGTGAGAGGATGAGAAACAAAACACACCATTTTCCGAAAAAAGGTTTATTCGTGAATGTACCATGATGAGAGTATGAAAAACATTATTCCTGGAAGTGTAACCTCATTTGCATGGTGGGAGGATGGGAAAACAAACACAATCATCTTCCGAAAAAAGGTTTATTCGTGAATGTACCATGATGAGAGTAGGTAAAAAACATTATTCCTGGAAGTGTAGCCTCATTTGCTTGGTAGGAGGATGGAAAAACAAACATGACATCTTCCGAAAAAAGTTTCATTCGCGAATGTACCATGAGTAAAAACATTCTTCCTGGAAGTAGAGCCTCATTTGCTTGGAGGGAGGATGGAAAAACAAACACATTATCTTACGAAAAAAGTTGCTGCCCTAGTAGGAGTGTGAGAGAGAGGGAGAACTCCAGCCCAAGGAAGGTACACTCCCCGGAGGGAAAGGGGTGAGGGGGGCATTTCCGTTCTGAAACATGAACAGCCTTCCGAGCGAGAGGGAGGGAGAGAGAGGGGGAGAACTCCGAGAACCCGTCGAGGGAAAGGGGTGAGGGACTTCCTGAACCAATCATACTACCCGTCCCCCCCGCAACCACCGTCTCCTCTGGATCATCAGAGGGGGAGGGGGAGGGGGGACTCCCTGGAACACGCGAGACGGGAGGAAATGGGGTGAGGGGGAGCTATGACGTCACTTCCGTCCTGAAAGTTGAGATTCCGTCCTACTATTATCGCACGACTAATAACATAAATTAAATCTAAAAAAACCCACCTCGGTGGCGTAGTTAGCTAACGTGCTAGTCCTGTTGAGCTAGACTGCCGAGGATGGGGAGATCGAGGTTCTAATCTCGCTCGGGTTAACTGGGGGTGGTTTTCCTAAATAGTTTTCCACTCTCCCTCCATACAAATGTGAGTCCACTTCCTTTAAATTAAACCTTCCCGATTCCTAACCCAATAGCGTACTTAGTACTCAAGCGTATAACCCGGACGGATAGTAAGACGCGGTGCTAAATTAAAAAAAAAAAACTAAAACAAACACAAAATCCAACCCAGGCCGTTAATTCTTCGCTGTGAAAGGGTAAACCCACATTTCATCACTGATGCATTTTTCGGCCGTGCCGGTAATCGAACTTGCGACCCTTAGTTTTGTAAACAGACACGCTACCAACTGAGCTAAAGAGTCGGACTGGTTGAATATCTAATTCCAAAAACTGCTCGGGGCAGCCTTATGAACACACTAATCATCAAGTCTTAGCCCGAACCGTAAAATGATTTCGGCTCTAGTCCGAGACAGACAGACAGACAGGATTGTGAATTTGTGAATACCACTTTTTCTGTTTCAGGGGTCGTGAAACGTCGACATTTATCAAAATCTCGAATTCGATTTTTTTTACGATCACAATACTTCTCTCTCCGAGGTGTCGAGAGAAAGTAAAGAGGGGTGTGCAGTTGTGGTGTTACCAAGTGTGTTTGTATGTATTCAAGTATAATGTGCGAACGTTGTCTACATTAGTGGGAAATATATATACTCATTCTCTTTTAGAGTAAAACATTTGATAAATAGAAAACTATATACAATTTTTTAATAAGTGTTGTATTTTGTATATATCAATACCTACTAGTTTATGATTGACGTGTTTGAAATATAAAACTATAAAATGTTGATGGTAATGTTTTACATCCCCGCATATTCCAGCTAAAGTAGAGCAACTAATCTATCCTTGACAAACGAGTTTAACTAAATTTATCTCGTAATTTAACCAAAGGCTCATATAGACCTGTCTCTTTATTAGAATAAAGATAACTCTACAACAACATGTGCGTAAAGAGAAAGCTGGCTAGAAATTGATTGAAATGTTTTTGTGATGTAATAGCCCAACGTTTTATCAAGAGTTCTATTTACTCCAATATCAAAATAGACTTAACGTAAACTAAGCATATTTGTTCTTGTATATTATATCGAGGTAAAAATGACGTCCACTACCAACGTAATATCATAGTAATTTCGACTCCAACATGTATTTGACGTGGGTGGGTGAAAGTTACTTACAGTTAAGAAATAAAAGTATAAAAAGGATACATTCCCTTATCTATATAAACTATACTATATTACACGTTATAAAATTGAGTCACAAATTGTGATATTACAAAAGTAAAACGTTGTTTTGATGATGACCCGACCTTAAAGCAATATATTACATAGTTTTGAATCAGTAAAGCCCACGTGTATATATACAAGATGTTCTGAAACTCCTAGTCCAAACTGCACATATAGTTTGTTTGGACCAAAAGTAATAAGAATCCCTGTACACTTACATCCGGTAAACTATGCTAATACCATTAAATTGTGTTCACAATTTCAGCATACTGCGCCGGGAGAGAATAGCTCTCTAAACATGTGTGTACAACAAGTTGTATAAGAGTTAGGCGCACGGTACTGCACAGCATGCCATTATTACATGTGCAGTACCGTGCGCCTAATTCCTATGCAACTTGTTGTACACGCATGTTTAGAGAGCTATTCTCTCCCGGCGCAGTATGCTGAAATTGTGAACACCATTAAATGATATTAGCATAGTTTACCGGATGTAAGTGTACAGAGATTCTTATTACTTTTGGTCCAAACAAACTATATCTGCAGTTTGGACTGGGAGTTTCAGAACATCTTGTTACATCGCGTATAGCTACTCATTTGGATTACACATTTACGTACTAATATGTTAGGAAGGAGGAACGTTTTATTTAGAGGAAGTGTGGAAAACCATTTAGGGGAAAACACCTTCAGTGAACCCGCCCGAGATTCGATCCCCGATCTCCCCGTCATCACATTTATGTAAGGTGACCTGGGGGTCTAGGAGTAAGGTGTCGGACTTCAGTGCTGGGGTCCGGGTTTCAATCCTCGGTCCCGGCACAGATTTATCTGATTGTTAAACTCTTCCTTCACCTCTGATGTGAATGTGAGGAATGCCAGGCCTCCACCGTGGTTCGGATCCCACGTTAAACTGTAGGTCCTCCATTTCCTCTCACAATCACCCTACTATTACACATTAACGTAAGTGCGTATAGCCCGAACGGGTAGTAAGACGCGGTGCTAATAATAATAATAATAATAATCACATTTATGTTATTTAAACGTTGAGGATTGAAGTACGTATAATATACGTTGTCAGCCAAATTTATCACAGCGTTGTATCAACAGTTAACAAAAATATATTAAAATTAAATTAGCCCATTATTCTTTTATTTAATTATTCTATTTAGTCGACCTTGGGGGTCTTGGGGTGAAGTGATCGCCTCAGGACCCGATGTTCGTGGGTTGAATGAAACCCAGCAGGGTTCGACGGATTTTTCTTGATTTATAAAACATATGTAGCACAACTTCCTTCGGAGGGGGGAATAAAGCCGTCGGTCCCATGTCAATTTTGATGTGTGAAAGAACCTGGAAGGTATGTTAAAATACCTTCAAAATTGGTCGGCCCTTTTACTCTCACTCATAGAAATTATCGTGTGCTGATATAGCAAGATATTTAGAATATACTGTATATTCCAGTGATTAGTTTGCGGTCAAGTTAAAGTCAGTGTTTTAAGACGTCGAAAATATATTTAGAATAGAATCAGCGACATACCACGGGGTGAGCTGAAACCCGGTGCGCTACTGAATCAGGTATAGATCGCGGAGCTGTGGATTATCACACTAAAATGTATTTATTGGGAAAAGATCTATATAATAATCCTTCACGCGACTTTCTAATCAAAGTTTACTCGTTAAGGTATATCCAACTTTACATAGATATTTAACTTTTGGCGTTAAATTTGAATCAAAATGTATGTTTTCCCTCTTCCCTCCACGACGAAAACTTTAAAACGACCCTTATTTAAACCAAAGAGATATATTTTATTTACTGATGTACAACTATACCAAAGTCACGGTTTCCATGGTGATGTAAAAGAATGATTGTACAAATAAGCCACTGCTCACACAGAAGGAAACGATGGGAAACTCGCTACAATGATTCACCTCAACACGCGCGTACCTGCGTTGTTTCACAAATGACACAAAGATGAAATCTCTGAATGTACTGTTTTTTTTATATTGAATTAAAATGCTTTTTTTCATGATTTTCAACCCCCTTCACCCAAGTAAGTGGTCATAATATTTGCCCCGCCCCCATCCCTCCCCATCTTAAGTTTTTTTTTTTACAGTTTGTTGAATTAGATTATTTTAATCGTTATTATTAAAATGAAAAATCTCTTGTCGTGTGTATTGTAACTAACCAGCTTTGTGCAAAATATGAAGACTATATTTTAATTATTTCTATAAAACAGTGAAAATCAGTGATTAAAGTGGGGTTAGTCAGTAAATGAAAAGGGAAAATATCAGAATTTTTTGAAGAAAACACCCCCCATAGATTCTTAGATGTTTTCTTACCATTAACATTGATTAAAAAAACCTTACGTAAGATGGATTTTGACCCCCCTAAAAAACCTTACGTAATTACGTAATTTAAGGATGGCCCTTAGGTTGTCCCTACGTCGAACACCCAACGTATCTTAGTCCTATACGACGTCACTTATTCATTGTCTATATGTGGATATGTGGATGATACATCCATTGTTGTAGATCTCAAGACAGCGCAAAATGATTGCCTCTACAGCAAATACTCGAATTTGATATTTTGATGGATGCTGGAAATATTATGATCCCCTGACCCCTAAAAAGGTTTTTTCTACCCCCAATTCTGTCTGTCTCTCATTTGGACTAGAACCGGGCTACCTACCATTTTATCGATCAGGCTAAAACATGGTACTTTGGGTTTTCATAAGGCTCCTCCGAAGGATTTTTGGAATTATCTCACCAACCCTAAAATTAAAGATAGTTTACTCAAGGACTAAAGATAAAAATAATAGGTTTTCTAAACATCGGCTCTAACGATTTTGATTAAAATTGATGTTTAGACAATGTTTGATAATCATTACAAACAAAATGGCACATTTCACCTTCCCGGGAAAACTACTCTTGGGTACTTTACATAAGCGGAATTTTCCAATTTTGGTAATAATTTAGTTAACGAAGCGATAAGATTCAAGTTTCAAATAACCAATTACAGATCCTTTGGAAATGGCCGTTCTTGGTCTAATTCAATCTGATTCTAGGAAAGGACTTTTTTGACAGTTATAAAAGGCACTAAAATATGTTTCATACACATACAGGGAAAGTGATGGAATCTTCAGCTGTAGTCCTAAGTTTTAATATATGTTATAAATACTTTAAAATAATACTAATAATGTTGTAAAATATTATATCAATCTTGACAGCAATTGATTTATTAAATATTTGTTAGGTATACGTTCCTTGTCACCGGAATCCACAACACATGCATACTTTGTTATTTTTACAGTTTAACACACGCTGAGGGACTCAGAGGAATATATATATAAAAAAAAGAACAGATCTTAAAATTGAAACAAATGATAATACCAAATTAAATCAACCAAATTCGGAATCATTATCTGATAACAAGCTTCATCCCTCATCCATACATCCTATTACTCATTATCTTAATAAATCACTTCTCCACAACAACATTTCAAAACCCTCCAAATACCTTTTTCCCCTATTTCTCATTGTCCACGTCTCAGATACATGTCACCACACGAAACACTTTGCAAACCCTTTTCACTCGAAATTCTTGTTGCTGTCAGTAATCCCCTCACCCTTCTATTCGCTTCCTTCCCAATGGCTATCTTCACTCCAAGTATGTGAATGGCCTTACTTGTTCTAGTTTCTCCCCTTCAATGAATATAACATTGCCTTCTTCCTTTACAACTCTCAAAACTTTACTCTTACTGATATTTACCTTCAGTCATTTAGAAAACCTACACAGACACATTTGTTTATTTTAGTTCATAAATACTCAAGACAAACCTCAGAGCTATGCTTTTATTTTATAAATTAATAATATTATTTTTTGATGGCAGTTAGCTTGGTCAAATTTCTGATGATAGTAGATAGTTCAAATATAATTATAACTAGTTATAATAAATATAGCCTAGTATTAGATTTTTAGTGAACTCTGAACCACTTTTGCCACAATTTATTTCGCATCCCGATAGGATTGATAATCAGGGAATCGAACCAATACATTCACAAAAACTGTTTATTTGGTTATTTTCGGAACATATTATTCTATGCAGTCTGTGACATATCCATCCAAAGGAGGACATCGTAGTCATCGTTTCGTTATTTTTCACTTGAACTTTACCAAATGGATTTTGACGAGGAAAACAAAGAGGAAATGAAAAAGTGTTAGAGAAAGGAGAAATAAATGTTTCCCTTTATTCCAAACGTTCGTTTTTATGTACTGATCGCCTCATCTTGAAGGTAACCAGACACTTATTAAACCCCTTTTTTCCTACTTAGTCAAGACTGAAAAAGAACTAAGTCAACTATTAATTATCAAAAAAGAACAAAAGGTGGGGGATAGTACCAAAACACGTGGTTTCCCACGAGGTTGTTCAAATCACAATCCATTTATCAAAAGGATTTATAATTTATTATTTATTAAGAGAAAAACAAAATTTAAAAAGGATTATAAAAGAAAACATTTAGTGAGGTTAATTTAAAGACAATAAAGGAAACATTTTACATTTACTACCTTACCGATTTGTTACAAACACCCATCACAAAAGATGTCTCCATCAGAAGCTCATAGAAATAAAAATAAAATTAATATTTATAAAAATAAAATTAATATTTATAAAGATAAAGAAAATAAGTCTTCAACTAAAATATTTAATTCTTAGCATTATTTTTATTTAACTATTGTGACATATAGGATGTCGACTGATCAAAAATAATAGCATCAAAGAAAAATCCGGCCACATGGTTGATAAATTTGGCGTTACCTTCCAATACAAAGGTTATCTAATAATAAACACTAGATCATGATTAAATTATAAAACTACACGGAAACTTTACTTCATCATACAAAAATAAGAAATAAAATAAAAAAGGAAAACGACTACATGTTAATTTGGAAAAGATTCTCAAAAATATTTTAAAAAAAAGGAAGAAAGTAAAATACGTCTCACCAGTATTACAGCCAAAGACCAAATAGGTCGAGACAAAGGCGTTCCTTTCAAATTCGGAAATTCGTGTGTTAGGAGATGGCCAATCAGAGACCAGTTTTTTAAGATAAGGAGAATCGGCCAATAGTATTTTAGTTGAAGACTTTACATTTTTAAACAAACATAGTATAAAATGAATATTAATGAAAAATTAAATACATAAAAAAGGTACAAAGATATGTAATTATTTAATAATGATAACCAAGATTGAATTATTCATTTATAATAGTTTATTAAAAGCTTTAGTTCCTCAAATTCCCGTTCCCGATCGCTACTTCATTTCTAATTTCAATTTAGTCCAATAGACTTCGTTCCATGACACTATTTGGAGCTTCAAGATTGATAGACCTAAAGGTCAGTCTATAACCAATAGTACAATAAGTGTAAGGTGTTTTGTAACTATGTGATGGGTTTTATTTGAG